>PVJA010047868.1:0-14464 GCA_004027025.1 Myocastor coypus | reverse complement strand
AAAAACAAAAGAAAAAAAAAAAAAAAAAAAAAAAAAAAAAAAAAAAAAAAAAAAAAAAAAAAAAAAAAAATCCTGGGACTTGTGGATCCCCAGGGAGTCATTCAGCTGATCTGTGTGTACCACAAAATTGTGTGGCAAATTTGGTCTGTGTTTTTATGTTTCGTTCTATGTTTTATTTTATTTATTTATTTTGGCAGGACCAGGGTTCACACCCACAACCTTACACTTGCCATGCAGGACCTTGTGCCACAGAACTCTCTTCCCCGGCCCTGTTCAGTGTTTTAAAACCCAGAACACATGGGTTTTTGGTGACAACCTCCCACCTCCATTTTCCTATGTCATTCCTCTGCATGCACATACAATAACAACAAAACCAAGAATCACTGATTTAGGTCATTCCAAAACAATTTCATAGGAACAGTCTTCTGCCTGGAGGCTGGCCTCTTTGGACCTCTTTGCCTTTTAGCAAGTCCTGCGGCATCAGCCTCCATCTGTTGGCCTGATCTTGGGGAAATATTTCTGCACCCCTTAGAGCTGCGTCTGTCTGGGCATTCCTGGGGTCATCCACAGTTCTTCCTCTGGATGGTCTGTTGAAAACACTAGCATGACTTTGCTGCCTCTGAGATTTGTTAAAGGATAGAGCAGGAAGCATGGGAACAATTGGAAGACAAACTTAGAGGTCCCAGGCCTCTCAGTTTTAGCCATCTGCCTCTGCAGATGGGTTGAAAGAGTGGCTAAAGCTAAAGCTTGTGACATTTGCTTGATTTTAATACTTCTTATTCATTATATTATTGTTTTATTCAATGTATTTGGAAAATTTTTCTTATATTGTCTCTTTTGTCTTTTTGAGACAAGGTCTTGCTATGTAGTTTAGGCTGGCCTTGAGCTCCCTTTTGTAGCCCAGGCTGGTCTTGAACTCATGCTGATCTCCTGCCTCAGCCTCCCAAGTGCTGGGATTATAGGCATGCATCACCATGCCTGGCAAATTTTTCTTATATTAAAGAGCAATAGTTTTTAAAACTCTTTCCAGTTTATATTTCAAAGACTTCAATGATATTCTAGACACACACTGGGGATTGAACTTAGGACCTTGCATTTGCCAAGCAAGCACTTGTGCCCCTGAACTATCTCCCTAGTGCCTAACCACCATTAATAGCAGCTCAAAGAGAAGAATTTAAAGTTATCCTCGAGACTTTCTTTTTCTTTCCTTTTTTTTTTTGGTCTTTTTGAGACAGGGTCTCGCTATGCAGTTAGTTCAGGCTGGTCTTGAGCTCACCATGGAGCCCAGGCTGTTCTTGAACTCACACTGGTCCTCCTGCCTCAGCCTCGCAAGTGCTGGGATTGCAGGTGTGCGCCATCAGGCTGAGTTTAATCTGGAGGTTTTCTTATAGAAGCCTGTTTATTGAGCGAGGACAGAGATTAAGAACAAACATCACTTTGGGTTGATGTATGCATGCATTTTAAGACAGGGTCTACATAGTCTATAGGGTCTCACTACTTATGTTGGACTCCTAGTGGTTCACTTGTATTCAACCTCCCAAATACTGGGATTACAGGCGTGCATCAACAAGCGCAGTCTCAATTGCCCAGTCTTAATTGCATCTCAGCGTGCCCCCAGGGTAGGGCTGGGCTGGCACCCTGCTTGAGTTGATATTTAGATTAGGGAAAATTCTTTAGCATCAGGCAGTTTTTTGAAGTGGACTGACTTCCTCCCATGAGGGAACTCTGTTTTGTAAAGAAAAAAGCACCAGTATTTTCAGAAATCTTTTGATGGATTGGATCTGGTAAGTTCACTCCATATCATAGATAAGACTGTATTATTGCCTGTTGTGTATTTTGGCTGAATTCAGACAGTTTTAAAAGTATAAATTGTTTTTTTTTTTTTTTTTTCGGTACCAGGAATTGAATTCAGGATCTTGCACTTGCCAGGCAATCACTTACTCCATTGAGCTATCTCCCTGGCCTTAAAGTATAAATTCAACTGTGGGTTTGGATCAAAGTTAAACCACCATGATGACACCATTAGATTAGTTCCTTAAGCACATCTTGCATATTGTCACTTTAAGGGTGTACTCCTTAATGCAAATAACAGTTTTGCTTTTAGTAAAAATACATTGAGAAAATGATAAATGATATCAATGAGAAGCTTCAGTGAGATTTAAAAAAATGTAAAATGAGGCTTTCCAGACACTTGTAGCTTACTAAAGTAGTCCACAGACTTGTGATTTGTGGGCTGTTACATTTATTAACATGGCTTGTACAGAACTTGAGAAAAAGTATGCAGGTGTTTTTAGGGCAGTTTATTTTTTTAAAAAAGGTTTTCTCTTGAATCTAATAATAATAAAAGTACTGATTTATATTAATGCTGGTTTATTTTTTTTTCCTGGTGATCCACTTATCTGGTATTTTATAAAAGCATCAGTTTATGAGGTTTTGGGAAAGAATAAAAACCAAAGCAATTTTTTTACCACTGAGAACACTATTGAAAATGATGGTCAGCATTGTTATTGCCTTGGAGCTTGTTAAAAATGACTTACTGAAGTAGATTACTTGGGGCACAGACCCAGGAGTGTGTGTATGCTTGTTTCTGTGTGTTTATATCTGTGTCTGATGGTGACTGAGTGATTGAACTTGGGGTGCTCTGCTGCTGAGCTTTGTCCTCAGTACCCACCCTTTTAGAAGCTTGAATTTGACAAAGTCTCACTAAGTTGGCTAGGTAAGACTTAAATTTGTGCTGTTCCAGCTTTACTCTCACCAGGTGATGGGATTATAGTTTTTTGTTTGTTTGTTTGTCTTTCTGAGATAGGGTCTGGCTGTGCAGTTCAGGCTGGCCTTGAGTGCACTTTTGTAGCCCAGGCTGGTTTCAAACTCACACTGGTCCTCCTGCCTCAGCCTCCCAAGTACTGGGATTGCAGGCATGCACCACCGTGCCAGGCTGGGATAATAGTTAATGTGCTACTGTGACTGGCAAGAATCTGTGTTCTTGATGTTTTGAGACAGGGTTTCTACTATATAGTTCAGTCTGGTCTTGAATTCACCATGTAGCCCGCTGTGGCCTCAGATTCACAGTGATCCTCTTGCCTCAGCCTAGGGCTGAGATTATAAGGTATACACCACTACGTCAGCTTAGTCTATGTTTTAAAACACTCTCTTGATGATTTTAATGCACTCTGAAATTTGAGAAATGTTTCAGTGAGCCCTGTCCATGAGAACTTTCTGTTATAATGGAAATATATCTGTCTGAGAGCTACTGGCTACAAGTGGCTTTTGAGTCCCAACTAAAATGTGACTAGTATGACTGAAAAAAAAATTTTTAATTTTATATAATATTGGTTAATTTAAACATTCATGACCATGCCTGGCTAACGCCACTGGTATTGGACTAGCACAGCTGTAAGTCCTTTATTTACCTCCAAGATTTTTGTTTATTTCTCTAGCTAGAAGGGAAAAATATGATATGGAACAAGACTGTCCTTAGCCTGTAATAAGACTAAGCAAGTTGTATAATTAAACTTGACACTATAAACCCATTTATATTTACCTATTTATTTTTATCTGGAAGTTGATTTGAATGTTCAGAAAATAGGATCAAAAAAAAAAAAAAAAGAAAGAAAGAAAATAGTAGGATCAACAAATAAGTTTGGATATGTCTTGTAGGGCTTTACAAACAAGTTAATTAGCTGTGCCAGCAAGGCCTTATGCCTTCATGTATCCATAACCAGTATGCATGATATCGTTTAGCATGATGAAGTTCATTCTTTCTTAAAGAAGATGTAAGAAGACAGCTTGTGGGCAGAGGATCTGGCTTGGTGGCACAGGGCCTGCCTGATAAGTGCAAGATCCTGAATTGGATTCCTGGCACCCTCTCCCCCCACCATGAAAAATGGCAGCTTTTAAGTGCAATTCTGTAGTTCTTCAATTCTTGATAGAAAAAAGTGCTTTGCATAAGAATTTTCATTATTTTATTTTTGCAGGACTGGGGTTTGAACTCACGACCTTGCACTTGTCAGGCAGGCACTTGTGCCACGGAGTTATCTCCCTGGCCCTGATTCTCATTACTTTAGGTAGTTGAGATTACTGTAAATTATCTCAGGTATAGTACATCTATCAGTTAAAGGGTCATTACTCAGTTTATAAAGGGAAATACTTGTATGCTTAGTATATTAACTAAGGTTCCTTAAAAAATTGAATCTTTTCCTATTCTTTCAGTAATTTAAAAATTAATTTGATGAGCCAGGCGTGGTGGTGCATGCCAATAATCCCAGCACTTGGGAGGCTGAGGCAGGAGGATCAGTGTGAGTTCGAGACCAGCCTGGGCTACAGAAGTGCGCTCAAGGCCTTCCTGAACTGCACAGCAAGATCCTTTCTCAAAAAGACAAAAAAAAAAAAAAAAAAAAAAAAAAAAAAAAAATTTAATTTGATCAAAAAAGGGATTTCTTTTGCTCATTCAGGGTGCATATACTTTCTTTATCTCCCTTTCACATCTGCCTATACTTCAAAATTTAAATTATTGAATATCAAAGATAGTATTGATTGTAGTATATTGATCAATATCCATTGTTAAATTGGAAATTATAGTTGACAGGTAGATGAAAATTTAGCTGAATTGTGAATGAAGACCCATATGTAGAATAGTAGCTTTAAAAAATGTAATCAAGTCAAAATAAGATGAGTCTAATTGAACAGCAATTTTATTAAACATTTGCTAGATTTTAGATTTTCAAGCAGAAAATATTTGATTATTTAGTCAGTGAGTAACTTGTTTCTTTTTTAAAAAATTTGATAGTGGGTCCCACTACATGGTTCAGACTTCTAGTGGTCCTCCTGTCTCAGTTTCCTTACTGCTGGGATTGTGGGCATGTACCACCATGTCCAGTATCGCGTCCTTGTGCTGCCGCTTAGCCCCCTGAGCTACCCCCCCAGCCCCCAGTGAGTGACTCTTAAAGAAACAGCAAAGTGTGTCTCATGTGGTTTACAGGCTTAGAATAAAAGGTTGTTTTTAGAGCTACCGGCATAGCAAGACTTACAGTACAGTAGGGCCTGTTTGATGTGGCATGAGTCAAAGCTGTGTTGTCATTGATTGGTGCTTATTACAAATCAGCACTGTTATCTCATTAATTCTGTTGATTGAATGGCCTTACACTCAAAGGAGTGAATTTGTTACCTGGGCAAGGGCTTCTGTTGAGCTGAAAATGACATGTGTATCCCTGATTGGAAGGCTTCAGATTTTGTAACATGATGCTTTAGACTTCTTTTGTGTAACTTTCTTCAAAGGGTTTGAACTGCTAGCTATCTGGGCATATGCATTGGAATTTTTGTTAAGGATTCTCAAAGGATCAGGAAACTCATCTATTAAAATTGAATTTTGGTAGTTTGACAGACACCAATCTTTAAAACTTGAAGTTTATTCCCTTCAGTGCCACTAGCTTAACAGTGATTTTTGTAAGCCACATACAAATACTAGTTTCCTTATTTTCTTATAATAGTCCTATGCTGTACACTGTTACCTGTTCTCTGTGTTTGCACATTTTATGCTAGCCACGGCTCTACCTTAGTATTTTTGACCATGTTGCTTATTTATCTTGAACTAAGCTTTGTTGCTACCATTATTATTAGTGTGCTTGTGGCAGTTGTTTCTAGTTTAATATTTGTGAATTACCAGTTGACACAGAAACTAGATTCTCCTAAAGCAGAGCTTTTTACTGATTTCTTAGGAGTGGAGAAGAGTAAAGGTGGAAAAAGAGTAGAGCTTCTCCAGATGCTATCTAGTCCAATCTTATGGATAGTGGCATGAGGTCCTTGTTGCGAAAATATTTTGTGAAGCCACAGAGCTGATCTATGGCGAAGGCATAGTTATTTTCTCATTTCACTGTATAGGACTGCTTTCCCAGCTTCTAAGGGTTAATAAGTCATATAGGAGAATTTCCCTTAAGAAATATATGGGGAAACCCAAGATGTGATGGCATATGTCTGTAAGCACAGCTATTCAGTAGGCTAAGGCAGGAGGATCGCAAGTTTAGGAATAGTTTGGGCAACTCAGTGAAACCCTGAAAATGTAAAAAAGGCTTGGAATGTGGCTTATTGTTCTTTAGGTCCAGTCCCCACATTACCTGTCTCTCCCTGGAGTATATGGAGAGAATGCTCAAAGATTTGGACTGGAGCAGTAAAAGGCTGCATACTTGTTAAATGTTCTTTAAAATAAAAGAGGAAAGATATTATCTACAACCTCTAAATAAGTAAGAAGGAGTAATAGTATTTTGGTAACTTTTATAATGTCTTTGTATACTAGAAACATTTGGCATAGCTTTCTTACAGTGAAATGCTTTGGGCGCTATTTTGTGGAACTGGGGATTGAACTCAAACCCTTGCACTTGCCAGGCAAGTGCTTATCCTACTGAGCCATCTCCCCAGCCTCTTTTTTTTTTTTTTTTTTTTTTTATGGCTGGCTCAGCCTGCTCTGAGGGCAGGGCTGGCGCAGCATGTGGTGCCAGGGATCGAACCGCAGTCCCTGCAGCTGCCTGCAGGCACTTTAGACCACTGAGCCATCCTGCCCAGCCCCCTTGGGCGCTATTTTGGTAACTATTGTTTACTATTTTTTACTTACTAGAAACTTTTTGGCATATCTATTTTTTTTTTGGCATATCTTTTACGTATACTCGTCTATTCATCTTTGCTTTCTTTGGTGGGACCTGGGTTCGAACTCATGACTTTGCACTTGCCAGGCAGGCACTTGTGCCACGGAGCTGTCTCCCTGGCCCCTCATCTTTGCTTTATTGTTATAAATGTGCACGAGATTTTTTCACATCTGCTTATTTAGCCATTTAACTTAATGATTTGGGGTTATCACACCAAGTTCCAGAGCCCTCAGTAATCATGTCAGTAATAATAGCTATACATTACTGAATGAGGTATAGGGCTAGACTTTTCATGATTTGGTGCTTGTCAGGACTTCCATTAATATTTTGCTTTTCTTCTGGGTGCATGTTAGCATGGCATTTCTTTATTCCTGTGAAGCTGAGCATGGCTGTGTGCTTGCTTTGGATACTGAAATACAAGAAGGTGTGATATCCTTCACTTTTTTTTTTTTTGGTCTTTTTGAGACAGGGTCTCGCTATGCAGTTGAGGCTGGCCTTGAGCTCACTTTTGTAGCCCAGGCTGGTCTTGAACTTGCACCAATCCTCCTGCCTCAGCCTCCTGAGTGCTGGGATTACAGGCGTGAGCCACCACGCCTGGCTTAAAGCACAAGTTTTAAAAGTGGAATGTGTCTTAAAAACTTCATCTTCTTGTACCTGAGGCATAATACCAGACTCCCAAAACTTAAAGGGAAAAGGTTTATTTTGGCTCAGATTTTCATTCCATGTTTGCCAGGGTTCAAGACAGAAGCAGAATGGTAGAGGACCATGGAGCAGGAAGAGTTATTCAAGCCATGGTGGCCTAAAAGCATGGAGGAGACAAGAATCCATATTTGCAGGTTGCATTTCCAGTGACCTACCTCCAACCAGGCCTCATCTCCAAACAGCATATACAGCTTCTGAACCCACTGATGGGGCTGGGGAGATAGCTCAGCGACTTAAGCACCTGCCTGGCAAGTGTAGGGTCCTCAGTTCGATCCCTGATAAATAAATACATGCATGTATGTATGTATGTATGTATGTATGTATGTATGTGCTGAACTCACCGATAGATGAATCCACTGATGAGTGTAGCACCCCATGATCCAGTCACTTTCCAAACAGGGAGGTTTGGAGGGCACATTTTAGTTTTAAACCATAGCGGAATTCCCTGTTAATATAGCATTAACTAACTCTCTCCTGCTACATACTCATGGATTATTATGAATTCTCAGGAATAAATGCCCATTGGCTCATGTTTCCCATTGAGGGAACTGAGGTACAGGGATTGAATTTCTTAGCCACAATTGCAAAACTAGTTTGACTTTTGGGGCCACCATTTAAGCAGCACAGCGCCTTTCTCTATGCTCTTAGTGCCCTCTTATGTATAGAATATAGCTTGTACTTATGATGTCATCATTCTAAAGTTTATCTTTTCATTCTGCCCCTTATTATAAATGCCAGGAGGATTTATAGAAGTATTTGTAAGAAATAGAAAGTTCCACAGGTGTCTCATAATGGCTTTATCTGTGCCAATGCTGTACTGCAAAAACCTGCATTCCTTTTTTGTTATCTATTTCTACTGCCTTTGAAACTCCTTTTATGACATGGTAGTTTCTTCCCTTGATTAAGTATCCTTTGCATCTAATATTTTGAACTTACATTTTTCAGGTCATAATTACTTTTATCAGTATGATGGCTGCCTAACAGTCATAAGGTATTATAGTACAAGAAGGAGATAGATACCATAAATACCTATATGTGGGTAATTGTGCTGTTGTGGCCCATGAAGTGTCTTAGGACTAAGAAAAATGGGATTTGGGAGCTAAGAAAAGGCAGACATGGGAGTCAGAAGGTATCGATAAGGGCATTAAATGAGTTGGGAAAATAGGATTTGGATATGTACAGATTGGATGAAATATGGAGGAACTATCTAGATGGCTGTGTACTGTAAGAGGCACATAATACTGTATACCCAGTCATCACATATTTATAGAATGTGTATAAACTTGGAGTGAAGCCATAAGCAAAGCAAAATTTCTGTCCTCGGGCTTGTGAGATAGCTTAGCGATGTAAAGCCTGCTTAGGCAGCTGCAGGGTTCGATCTCCAGCACCACATGCTGTGGCCAGCCCCACCCCCAGGACAGGTTGAACTGGCCATAACATTAAAAAAAATATTCCTGTCCTCAGGGTGCTTATGTTCTAGTGAATTTGAATATACAGAACTATAAAGAAAACTAAAGCAGGTTAATGAAGAAGAGGATAGGTTTGGGTTTGTGTTGACAGTGACAGTGCAGAATGGCTTCTTTCTACTCTTGGGCAGTGAAGGTTGGGTTAGAACAGAAGCATCACTTGAAAGAGGCATTATTTATTTATTTATTTATTTATTTATTTTTTAAGTCACATCATCTTCTCTGGAGGAGAAATCAGGTGTTGGATTTTTTTTTTTTTTTTTTAAAATAACATCCTAGGTGATTCCAGTGTATAACTAAATTTGAGCAGCACTAGTTTAGAGAGTGCTGCCAGTACAGTAATGAATTAAGAGGGCTGTTGAAAAGGCCTAGGAGTCCCTTCTAAGAGGAATAGCACCAACCACTATTTTCATATAATTTGTTAGCAAATTTTTTTTGGTGGTACTGGGGATTGAACTCAGGCCTTGTACATGTTAAGCAAGCACTCTACCCCTGAGCTATATCCCCAGACTTTTTTTTTTAAAATTTGTTTAGTACAGGATCTACAGTATCTCACTACACAGATTAGATTCATAGTGATCCTCCTGTTTTCAGCCTGCAAAGTACTGGGATTGTAGATGTGCACCACTACAACCCAGCTTCAGTCACTCTATTAGCATGCCCTGGGAGTAGGGTTGGCACTGGCATGCTGGTCATCAAACCCAGTCCCTGTGTAAGTACCCTGCCTAAGCAGGTACTTTAATCCACTAAGCTAGCTGGCTGGCCCTTCCAGGCCTTTACTTAATTTTTTAACAATGTTTTAGTTGGCTCAGGGTCTCACAACATAGCTGAGACTCATAATGATCCTCCTGTCTCAGCTTCCCCAGTGCTGGGATTATATGTGTGTACCACTACACCCAGTTTTGGTGGCCTGTGTGGCATGTGATATGTAGTACTGGGGATCAAGCCTAGGTCCTTGCTCTTGCAGTTGAGTGCTTAGACTGTTGAGCTGTTTCCCCAGCCTTATTTAATTTTTTTGTATGCTTGACTTCAGTAAAATTAGGACCCCCATAGCTGAGGTCCATTCCTAATAGAAATTTGGTGCCTAAGGAGAGTCAGCTAGAGAGAAAACATTCTCTCGGGCTTTCACAGAGAGCAGACTGGTCAAGCAGTGGCTGTGATTCATCCAGACAGCTAACGCTGACAAAAGTTCTACAAAACCGTGTATACATGGTTTTAGGGTAAATCCGGAGGGGATTTGACTGACCTTGTCAGATACAAAAGTTACGAGTTTTGTTATACAGGTCTTGCTTTAACTTGCCCTCAACCACCCAGCAGGAAAGTTTAACTAACCATGAGGCATAAAACGTAAAGCTAAATTAGTATGCTGAGCTGTAAAAGGCTAAATCAACAGCTTTTGACATTGCCAGTTTTGCCAATAATCCATTGCGATTATGGAATACTAGACTAGTATACAACTACTTTCTCTTAGCTTAGTGAGAAATTTTTTGTGCCAACAATGATTAGAAAAATCATGTCTAGATCCTGTGCTCTGTATAACTACTAGAAGGATAACAATATGCATTGTATCAATTATTGGGAATGTACTACTAATGTGTTTTTAAAAATGTCACATTGTTATTTCTTCTTTTAAAAATTTTATTTATTTATTTTTTTCTTGTTTCAGAACCTTTGTTTATTCACTCATTTTTATGGCCGGCTCAGCCCGCCCCAAGGGCAGGGCTGGTGCAGCATGTGGTGCCGGGGATCGAACCGAGGTCCCTGAAGCCAACCAAGCTTTCCCAAGCAGGTGCTTTAGTCCACTGAGCCATCCCACTGGGCCCCACATTGTTATTTCTTATTAAAAGAAAAAGATAAAAAATAAACACAAAGTCATACTTTTATGCTGACAACAGAGAAAATAGAAAGTGTAGAGAATTTTCCCTTTGAAAGAGACAGAATATAAATAAAATGGTCCACCAAGAATGTTCAGAAGTATTCTTCTTTTTAAAAGAATTTTTTATTTTATTTACTTTTTTCTTGTTTCAGAACCTTTATTTGTTTATTCACTCATTTTTATGGCTGGCTCAGCCTGCCCCAAGGGCAGGGCTGGCGCAGCATGTGGTGCCGGGGATCGAACTGCAGTCCCTGAAGCTGCCCAAGCTTTCCCAAGCAAGCACTTTAGACCACTGAGCCATCCCGCTAGGCCCCCAGAATTATTCTTTTTTTTTTTTTTGTCTTTTTGAGACAGGGTCTCACTGTGCAGTTCAGGCTGGCCTTGAGCTCACTTTTGTAGCCCGGGCTGGTCTCGAACTCACACCAATCCTCCTGCCTCAGCCTCCCGAGTGCTGGGATTACAGGCATGCACCACCACGCCCAGCTCCCCAGAATTATTCTTGTAGGTGCAAATTTTCATTGTGAAAAACGATAGCAAACTTCCAGACCACTCTTCACATGTGCAGTAACCACCAAGACGCAGATAATTTTACAGACTTGTAACTGTGAAATTAGACTGCCCAACTATGTAAACTGGGGTGGTATAAGGCATGTAGCTAGCTTCTTGTTGTATGATGCCTTCTTCAAAAAATTCATCTTCAATAGAAAAGAAATATTACATTCTCAAAAAAAGAAAAATAAATTTGTATATAATAGATTCTTTGTTAAAATGTTATCCTTTGTTCAGGTACTGGTATTGGAATACTTAACACATTTTAATTTTTCTTATTTTGGTGTCTACTTTTTTCATGTAGCTTACATTTTTCAGTTCCAAAATTACTGTTTTTTAGTGCATGTTCATAATATGTAATGAATACTACACTCATCTTGGGGAGTTGATACATGTACATTTTAAATCTTAAGCCTACCTCTCCATCCATCTCTACATCCCCTTCAGATTTTCAAAATCTTGAGTTTTCTGTTCTTTTATTGTCCTCTTTAAATTATTTATACTTTGTATTTCATGTAAGAGAAACCATGTAATATTTAAGGTTCTATACCTTACTTATTTTAGTAAACATTATGGTTTTTTTATGTATTTGGTACAAGGTCTCACTATGCAGCTCGGACTTGTAGTCATGCTGCTGTTTTCAGCCTCCTTAGTGCTGGGATTATAGGCTTGTGCCACCACGTGTGGTTTTGGTGGCTGGCATGGAGTGCCTAGGCTTCCAGCGCCAACATGGTACATACCAGGGATCAAACCCATATCCTTGTGCTTACCAGGCAGGGGCTTAGTCCATTGAGCTATCTTACTGGCCGCACAACATTATTATTTTGAGGTGGATCCATTTTCCTATAAGTGATTGAAATTTATTCTTGTGGCTGAGTAGTATCCCATTGCTTTTTTACTATTAAATACAATCTTTAGGGATACTTCTTGGTGTTTGCGTAAAGCCCTATATTATACTTCAAGTAAAGAACTAATAACCCTTTAAATAATCCAAATAAAGCATAGCAAGTTGTAGAAGGTACACTTTAAAAATAACATCTAAATTCTGTTAACATGTGATATAGATGCTGACTTAGTTTGTACACTTGAAATAATTTGTGCTGAATGGTGATATGTGTGTGTGGATGGGATTGGAGTTAGTATTTACAGAATACTGTGAAGCACTTTTTAATCAGTTCATTTTCTATTCTAATAGAAAGGAGTTGAAACGTGCAGAAAATTTAACAATGTTGTTTTTCTATTTGAAGACATTTATACTCTTTAGTATTGTGAACAGTCAAGTATACAGAATAATACAATAAACACCTCCCCACTTACTTAGATTCACTAGTTTTAGCATTTTGCCATCTTTTGTTTTTAACTGTCTCTCTGTTGCTGTGCCATTTGTTAGTTACTTGCAGGTGTTGTGACACTTCAGCCCTAAGGACTTTCACACATATATTCTGGAAGGCATTATCCTACATAACTACAGTATAATTATATCACTAAAGAACCTGGACATGGAGCCAATATGCCATCTATATTTAAATTTTTGTCATTATGCAGTTGTGATTCATAGCCTCTATTAGGATCCAGTTAGGAATCCTATATTGTATCAGGTATCATGTGTCCTTACTTTTCAGTATTGGTTAGTTGATGTAGTAGTCACAGGATTTCAGATAGGGAGATGAAAACACTATGGAAAATGGTGTAGCATGGCTTCAGGGTCCTTACTGCTTACCTGCTTGCTTGCTCTCTGTTGCAGGCTGACAGCCCTAGAAGACAGATGTAAAACTCTTAAATAGATCTCAGCAGTAGTATATATCTGTTTGTCTTCCTCAAGTAGGAGAGGCTTTGCCCTGACAGTTATTTCCATCCTATGATTAAAGTCATTAGGTCATCCTTGTGCTTAGTTAAGAAAATGTGGTGATGTTAATGAGACTTGGAGAAATATTTTCATAGCTGACTCTAAGTCATATGACATTTCAGGAATTAAGAATGTTCTGCTATTTCTTAAGGATCATAAATTATTATGCTTAGACTTTATATAGTTTGTGGGGTTTTATTTTATTTTTAATTGCAAAACCCTTTCCATCTTCTCCTTCAAATATTCCCAAGGGTTATGTCCTTTTGGTCCTTTGCCCTTGTAGCTTTATATTTCTTCAGGGGAAGACTTTTCCTTTTTGCTGTTACAGTTCTTTTTTTATTTTTTATTTATTTTGTCTTTTTGAGACAGGGTTTCGCCATGCAGTTAAGGCTGGCCTTGAGCTCACTTTTGTAGCCCAGGCTGGTCTCAAACTTGCAATCATCCTTCTGCCTGAGTCTCCGAAGTGCTGGGATTAGAGGTGTGTGCCACCACGCCCGGCCTGTTTTAGTTCTTGAGTACCTTACAATCTATAATTCTATCCTTCTCTGCTATGTTCCAAACCTTCATTTTTAACCACATGTTCAGCTGTTCCACCTGCCTGTCCCACATGCAGAAGTTAACACTGGTTGGATTATCAGTGATAGGGTAATTGAATCAAGTGGATTGACCTGGGGCTGCCGAGGCCATTAGGAAAGCCTGTGTCTGGGGATGTCTGTGTTGGTTATGGGCTGTTGACTGTGGGTGCTGAATCTGGATCCTCGCCCTTTCCTTTCTGTTTACGTACTCTGCTTCCTGGTCACCATGAACTAAGCCTCCTTCCTCAGCTGTACTCTTGCCATGAAGCTCTGCCTTGCAGCCAGCCGACCATGACCTGAGTCCTCTGAAACTGTGAGCCAAATTAGGTTAGCATCTTTCAGTTATGGCTATGGGTATTATGCCTTCTTGGTAGGAAAGCTGCCTGGTATAGTTTGTATACTTAATTCAAAGAATTGCATACTTGATATTGAATTTTACTATTTGTAATACCTTTGATTTCCTATTCTCTGTGTTTTAAAATGTGGCTTTATGAAAATACACCATGGAACTCACTTGTTTTACTTTGTACATTTTTATTTTATTTTATTTTATTTTTTTATATTTTAATCATAGTTTTCTTTAATCCAATATATCAAACACTATTATTATAACGTGTAAACAATATAACAGTTACTAATGGCAGTTCACTTTTTAAATTCTTTTTTTTTCAATTTTTGTATTGTTTAAATTTAACAAGGGTTATATTACATATTTTCATCATCAGATCAGTTTAGATTAATACATATAGGTATATAACATAGATCAAACAATTAAACATTAACCTTTCTAAATCCACATTACTTTTTTTTTTTTT
>PVJA010047866.1:0-14453 GCA_004027025.1 Myocastor coypus | reverse complement strand
GTTCTCTTATATCCTGGGTCTTTATTGACCTTGAAGGGCTAGGGCCAAAATATTGGCTATCCTTATAGCCCTTCTTTTTCTCCAATTGTCGGTCTGTTAACTTACATTCTCAACCCTCCAGCAGAAAAGCTTTGTGATACTATTATTCTATAACATAGGTACTGGGCTTATCATCACTGGCTTTCTGAGTATTTTAACTATTTTTTAAAAAGATTAGAATTGTGATTTCTTAGATATTTGATGATTTTATATAATGTTTCCTATTTCTGGAAGAATAATTAGAGAGTTTATTTAGATTCTCTCAGTAAGGTCCCTTTCCAAGTGATACTCAAGAACTTTGAAAGACAGGTACAGGGTTCGGCCAGGATGTTAAACTTGTCTGCCTTTCTATGTCAGTCCTTGAAGACTTGTTGAGAGCTATCATGACAAACTTTGTTATCAAATCAACATGTGGTTTCTAAAAAGAATACTCATTAGTACTAGTGATATCAGTTCAAGATACTTTCAGTTACTTGGGTCACCAACTGCTGCCATGCTTTTATGGTCTTCAGCCTTATAGCTATTCTCTGTATCTTACCTTCTGTACTGGTTCTTTTCCTTTTCCATAATACAATCCTCTAGGGCTGGTGAAATAGCTCAGCAGACAAAGCACCTGCTGAGGCAAGGACAGAGACAAGGGTTTGATCCCTAGTACCACATGCTGCGGGGTCCCTGCCCCTGGGCGCATCTTGGGGTATCACTGAGTCTGAGCTGCATAGTGCTACCCTGTACTAAATACATTTTTAGAAAATTATAAACTCTATAATATACTCTTTATTTTCCCTGTCCTTCTGGCCATCCTGTTTATTTGAGAATATGCTGTCTTTAATACTTCCTAGCTGAGTGAACTCAGGTCCAGCACTGTTGGAGACAAGTGGTGGGCTGTGTTATGGGCCTTCCTTGAGGACTGTTCTAGATTCCTGGATGAAAGGGTCACAGAAAAACAGCTAGTAAGCAGATATAATGTAGCTTTTGTTAGTTTTTATTCTGGAAAGTAACAACCCAAAATAAAGTAGAAAATTTTAACCATGTCTCTCCATCCTGTTCATAGCCTTAGTTAGGGCATCTTGGTGGTCCTCTCTCAGGCTTCCCCTGAATAGACACCCTGCAGTAACAGGCAATAGTACTAGAAGCAAATGAGATGCTGTTGAAATATGTTGGAAATCAAGAAAAACTTGAAAAAAAAGTGGTGCCGTTGTTGTTATTCTATGTAGATGAATTTTTAATGAAAAGAATGATAGAGTTTACATAATATAATAACAAAAATGTCACATTGCTACTCAGTAGAGTGCTTTATAAGAGCAGTGCTTTGTTAAAATTATCAAAAAGAATTAACATGAATTTCATCTTATTGAAAAGTTTTTTCACAGTAAGGGAAACCACCAACAAAGAGACAACCCACATGATGGAAAAAAATGTTTGCTAGCTGTTCCTTGAAGGATTATAGAGAGCCAATGAGAAGATGGTTCAGCGGTCTAAAGCGCCTGCTTAGGAAAGCTTAGGCAAAGCTTAGGCAAAGCTTAAGAAAGCTCGGGGACCATGGTTCAATCCCTGGCACCCCATGCTGCACCACCAGCCCCCACCCCCAGGGCAGGTTGAGCCAGCCACTTTAAAAAAAAAAAAAAAAAAGATTATTATTGAGAACATATAAAGAACTCAAAAATATCAGACCTTCCAAATTTAAGGACTACCCTCAGGATGGGCATCTTAGATGAATATACACATTTCAGATGAAGAAATACAAATGGCAAGTAAATATATGAAAAAATGCTCAACATCAGTAAAATCAGTATATACCAGTGATTCTTAATGGAAGCTCACCCTTAGACAGTGAAAACAGGGTGTTTGTAAGCACAGAGGTCATTTAGGGTTGTCCCAATAACTAGGGAGAATGATATGACATCTGGACAATAAAGATAATTGTCTCAGTTACTCTTCTCTCATTGCTGAGACAAATACCCAAAATGAAGGAAGAAAAGGTTCATTTAGCTCACAGTTTGTGGAGGTTTCAGTCTATACTCAGCTGGCTCCAAGTCACAGAGCTAGAGAGCAGCATGAATGGCAGCAGCTCTGGCAGCTGCTGGCCTCTCTCCCCTCTATACATTGTAATGCAGATTACTTGCCCCAGGGAGCATGCAGCAGCACTCACACCCACAGTAGCAAACCACAAACTCCAGAAGCTGCCCCTGACTGCGTGAGGCTTTGGGAGGATACTGTACACAAGCAATAACAGTAATGATTTTAGAAGTCCTGTTTTTCCTATGGAGTGCCTTACAATGACAATCCTGGTCCACTGCTAACACCCCTTTAGGGCTTTCATGTTTGAATAAGTCTGCAAAGATTCCTGTGTTAGAGGCTTGGTCCAGCATGGCAGTGTTGGGAGATGGTACTGGGCCTTTAGGAGATGAAGCCTAAGAGCAGTCCTGCATCACCAGGTCAGGCCTTCAGAAGGGATTCTGGCTGGGTGATCCCATGCTCTGCTGGCATGATTTTAGCCAAATCAGTGAGCCCAGCCAGTCCTGGATTTTCATATCTGACACTTTGAACTACATAAATCTTTTCTTTATAATGTTATTATGCCTCAGAATTTATTGTAGTAATCAAAAATACTAATAAAAGTATCTATGAAAAGAAATGTGTCAACCAAAAAAATGGAATGTAAACTCAAGTTGAACAACTCATTACAAATAGATTATAATCTTACTTGAAGTCACAGAGTTTCTGCCTGTTTAACAATGCCCAATCAGTAGATTAGAGGTAACCCTACCTCCTGTGGTTTCTTAATTTAACTTTTGTTGATGTTGATAGAGGGTTTGCCGTAGCTCGAACTAGTAGTGATCCTTCTGTCTCAGCCTCCCCAGCACTGGGATTATAGGTGTGTGCCACCATGCCCAATTTTGCAGCCAGCAGAGTGCCTGGGTTCATGGCCTGCAGTGCCAGGGATGGAACCTGGGTCTTGGCACTTGCCAGGCAGGTGTTTCTGACACCAATCTATCTCTCCAGCCATGTCCTGTGACTTTTTTTTTTTTTTAATGCATTTAGGACAGGGTCTACAGGATCTCACTACACAGATCGAACTAGTGATCTTCCTGTTTTCAGCCTCCCAAGAACTGAAATTACAGTTGTGCTCCACCATGCCCAGTCTCAGTCACCATCATCCCAGGGGTCAAACCCAGCTCCTGAGCTCCACCTACGCAGGTGCTTTAGTCCACTGAACTATCTGGCTGGCCTTCTTGTCCTATGATTTTTAGCACTACAGAGATAGCTGACTCAATCAACAGTCCATTAATAACACTTTGGAAAAGACTGTAGTCAAGTGAGGGTAAAAAGGTAAATGAACGGAATTTAAGGAACTCTCATTACTCTATCTGTTGAAGACCAGATACTCATGGCTAAGGAAGAATCTAGGATCAGGAAGTAGGAGTTCACTTTTGCAAATCATATAACTGTTTCCAAGTCAGAAATGGTAGATTAGAAAGGAAAGCTCTTTTTTAAAACCAGTAAAAACAAATATTTTCCATTAAATAAAATGTCATTTCTTTTAAATATTAGAAATGAAGGGCTGGGGAGATAGCTCAGTGGAATAACTGCTGGCCTGGCATGTGCAGGGTCCTGAGTTCAATCCCTGGTACCACAAAAAACAAATGGAAATACAACAGTAAGGTTTGGAATACCATCAATAAAGTATTCCAATGCAGTCTACAAATCAGTTTTCTATAAACATAGCAGAAACATCTATTTTCAGGAATCCTGACCATACTGACACCTAAATAACCAATAATGACTTTTGTTTGCTAATTCATGATGTCAGGGATATGACTGCTCTGGAATACCACAACCATATTTTTGAAAATATTAAGTATATTGGGGATGTGGCATCTTGGTTTAAAAAGACTTGTTCAGGGCCAGTGAGATGGCTCAGTGGTCTAAAGCACCTGCAGAGGAAAGTTAAAGCAAGCAAGCTCCTCAATCCCTGGCACCACATGCTGTGCACCCCCGCCCCAGGGCAGGCTGAGCCAGCCCTAACACAAACAAATGAGGTTTAAGAAAAAAAAAAATCTTTAAAAAGGCTTGTTCAAATAGAAAGAGGTTGGGGCTGGGGAGATAGCTCAGTAGAGTAAGTGCTTGCCTGGCAAGCACAAGGATCTGAGTTCAATCCCCAGTTCTGTTAAAAAAACAAATAGAGGGTCAAGAGTTAGAAGGAGCAGGGAGGGCTGCGAGGGAAAGGACAAAAAAGATGTGTCATGTACATGTATGCATTCCCCATGTGCTGCACATATGTATTAATAAAGAATACATAATAAAAAGCATTGAAAACAATACATACTATTTTCTTTAACAAGAGCCTTTACTTTTGTTCGAATCTGGATGTCCCAAAGGTTCTACTAAGGAGCCTCTCATTTTCTTCCAACTTACATATATTAGGAAATCTAGGATTTAGAAAAATACACTCAAGTAAATACTGCTTAGTCACTGCCATCTCCTTTGTGCCTTCAGTAGTGCCTGGAGCACAGGAGATACCCGCAGTGTGTGCTGGCTGAGTAATTAAAATCAGTCGTGTGCTGGTCCATGTTTATAAACCGTCTTGGAAGAAGAGCACAGCACACATCTTGTGTGTAGTGCTATAGTGTACGAGTATTCCCACGTGGCAGATCACAATCTTCCAACCAAGCTGGCATCTCTCCTCACGGCGTTGGGAAGAGATGCTCATTATCTCACTAATTAAAGGCTCCAGGACATCCCTTGTGAAATGCTAAGATATATCTTCTATTCAATTCAAACACAGAATAATACACCCAGTACCCTGTGGAATGAAGACAGAGCCGTCAGATAACAGGATAAATGTTAACAGGAAAATGTACTCTTTTAACTCAAAAAAGTATGTTGAGCAAATTTTTACATTCTTGAGTAAGTCAGTACTTCCAGTTACATCAATTATCAATAAACTCTTTAAAAGTGATGATTTTAACTGGCACTTGGGATAAAAACTACTTTCTCTGACAGATCACAGGGTTCACCTGATGTTGATACATGTTTACTTGTCTTTCTGAAAGTAAAATCTACAGTTTCCATCAAATTCTTAAAGGTTGTCCGTAACTCAAAGGTGAAGAACTACTTCTCTAAATAAATCTAGCCTGTTCTACTCATTTGAGCTGTAGGGCTTTGGTTTTCACCCTCTCATCGGAATGTCAGTGATTACTTCTTGTCAGTGGTGCTCAGAACCACTCCTACCTCTTAATTTGTGCAAAGTTAGAGAAACTGATAAGTGAGCCTGTTAGAAAATGGATTTTGACTAAAGCACTCAGGGCATCACCTATGAATACCGTACATAGAAGGGAAAATTAAAAACTGAAGGCAAATATGTAAAATAAACAATATTTACTTATGCAGATATCTGGTGAATCAGACTAAGTATATTAAAATATGAAATATTCTATCCAATAAAAATATTTGGCTTTGGAAGTCTTTGATTTAAGGCAGTTTCTATACTACAAAGGAATGCATAGTCCTGCTTCCCTTTATCCATATTTTCTGTAACATTTTTTACAACTCTTACCAAGTACTACTTGAAAAGCACTACTCTTTTTGAAATTTATTGAGAAAAAATAAAAGAAATTAATACATTGCATTTTGTTATCTTTAAATTAGTTTACTGAAGCTGAGCATGGTGGCACAGGGCTGTAAGCCCAGCACTTGGGAGGCTGAGGCAAGAGGATTGTTGGGAATTCAAGACCAGCCTGAATGAGCTCAAAGCCACCTTGAACTGCATAGTGAGAACCTGTCTCAAAAGGACAACAAAAATAAAAATAAATACTCAGACTAAAAGATACTGTCATTTGATTGTCAAAATAATATTAGCACAAACCTTTCAATGAACTGAGAAAGTAGTAGTAAATATATGTATGTATGTGTGTGTGTGTGTGTATATATATATATATATATATATATATATATATATATAATTTTTTTTTTCTTTTCTGTTTTCTCCATTGCCCCATCACAGTTTCTGTTTCCTTTGAAGTTTCTTCTTCCTATTTTGCAATACCTTTTGTACATTTTGGATCTTATTTGCTCTTTCAACTTCTCACACTAGGGAGACAATACAATGTTTGCATATGTCTAGTTTATTTCACTTATGAATATGGCCTCGAGTTGCGTCCATTTGCCTGTGTAAGTCTCAAGTTTATCCTTATGTCTCAGTAGTATTCTATTGAATAAAAAGACCGTATCTTTTTTGTCCATTCTTCAGCCAGTAGGCATTTGGGTTGGCAAAAATTAGCTTGAAATGTATCATAAACCTAAATATGAAACTGTAATACTCTTAAAGCACAAGAGAAATCATTGTGATATGAGGTTAAGCAAAAACTTTTTCTTTTTTTTGTTTGTTTGTTTGCTTGTTTGTTTTTTGCGGAACTAGGGTTCAAACTCATGACCTTGCACTTGCCAGGCAGCCACTTGCGCCACAGAGCTGTCTGCCCAGCCCAATATTTTTTCTCCCTTTTTGGGACAGGGTCTCACTGTGCAGTTCAGGCTGACCTTGAACTCAACTTTTGTAGCCCAGACTGCTCTTGAGCTCACACCAGTCCTCCTGCCTCAGCCTCCCACATGCTGGGATTAGAGGCATACACCACCATGCTCAGCTTAGCAGAAAGGTTTTGGATACAACAGAAAAAGCACAATCCATGAGGCAGTACTAGGGATAAATTGAACTTAATCAAAAAAAGAAACTTGCGCTCTGTGTATTTGTTTGCCAGGGCTGCCATAACAATACCATCAATGTGGTTGGCTTCAACATTAGAAATTTACCAGTTGCATACAGTTCTGGAGGCTTGAAGCCCAAGTTTAAGGCTTAAGTTTAAGGTTCGGCAAGGTTGCTCTCTCTTTTTTTTAATTTTATTTTATTTATTTTTTTCTTGTTTCAGAACCTTTATTTGTTTATTCACTCATTTTTATGGCGGCTCAGCCCGACCTGAGGGCAGGGCTGGCACAGCATGTGGTGCCGGGGATCGAACTGCAGTCCCCGAAGCTACCCAAGCCTTCCCAAGCAGGTGCCCTAGACCACTGAGCCATCCTGCCGGGCCCCTGGCAAGGTTGCTCTCTCTTGAGCTTGCAGATGGCTGCCTTCTGCTTTGCCTTCATACAGCCTGTTCTCTGCGTATGCATGGCTCCAGTGCTCTTCTCCAATTCTGTAAGGTATCTGCCACACTGTTAGACCCACCCTTCAGGCCCCCTATTTGACCTCATCTAACCTAGTTCCTCTCTAGACAGCCTACCTCCCCTGAATTTGGGAGAAAAGAAGACAGTTTAGTACATAACATTCTGTGAGATACATTAAAATCCAAACTACAGATTGAGAGAAAAAATTTGTAAGTCACCTTTCTAATGATTTGTATCTAGTTACAAATTTTATGGAAAAAGTTCTTAAAATTAATCAAGAAATTATCCTAATTAAAACTAGCTAAGTCTGGAAACTGTTTTACCAAACGATGATAAATGAACATATAAATAGGGCATAACTAGGCATTAGGAATGTAAACTAAACCTACTATGAGATAGCATAATAGTCCAATTTTAATAGCTAAAAGAAAACAATATGTAATATAACTACTAGCAAGGATATAGGGTGGCCAATACTCTCATATGTTGCTGCTGAGCAGAAATAATGGTACAGCCGCTCTAGAAATGGTTTGATAGTTTCTTACAAATACCTATCATGAAATGATCCAGTCCCACTCCTGAGTATCTGTGTAGGCTGTACACAAATATGTCTAGGAACCCTGTTCATATTTGTAAAAATCTAACACCAGCTGGGGGGTGGCACATGCCCTAGTCCCTGCCCACCCCTTGACGCTGAAGCAGAAAGATGCCCAGTTGTAGTCATCCTGGACTACGTAGTAAGACTCTGCCTAAAACACACACACGCACACACACACACAACCTATACACAACCCAGATCTCCTTTGGTTGGTAAATTAAACTGTGAACATCCATACATAGAATATTACTTGACAACAAAAAGAAATGTCATAGTGACCAGTGGAACAACTTGATGCAAGTCTCAAGAGATTACATATTTAAAGGTTATATATAATTTAAATATATTTACATTATTTGTTACATTATTAACATGTATATGTTAGATATTCACATTATTATATGACTTGTGAAGTAAAATTACAAAAATATAGTTCCAGGGAACAAAGTAGTGGTTCCCCAGAATTAAGGAGAATGTAACTTAAATGAAATTCTTGTGGTAATGGAGGGCTGTTTCCTAATAGAGATAGTACACACATCTGCATGTGTTAAAACCACTAAAACTCTCCACAAAAAAAGTGCATGGTGTCCATGGTGTCCATCCCTGTAATCCCAGCACTCCGGAGGCTGAGGCAGGAGGTTTGAGCCTGGCCTGTGTAATTTAATGATTTAGCAATCCTTGTATCTCAAAATGAAACATGAATTTAAGAAGAGGCCCTGGGGATGTAGCTCAGCATTAAGGCCTTGGGGTCAGTTTCTACTATTTCCAAAGAAGAAAGAAAGGTTGTGAGAGGCAGAACAGGAAGAAAATCCATCTTACTAATTGAACAAAATGCAGTTCTTTGTTTTATGTATTTAGTACCGGGCCTACAAGGGCTCACTACACAGGCGGGACTCCTAGTGATCCTCCCTATTTTCAGCCTTCCCAGTGCTGAGATTACAGGCTCACGCCACCGCACCCAGTCTCAGTTGTCTCAGCATGACCCCAGCGGGAGGGCTAGCCCAGCTTGTGGTGCCCCAGCCCCTATGCTCATCCTAAGCAGGTGCTTTAGTCCACTGAGTTATCTGGCCAGCCCGAAATTCAGTTCTGGTACCAGCTACCAGCTTTATTTCAGTTGTTTAATGGGTACATGTGATATACCCATGGTCTGTTGGACCATGGAGATACATAACATTTCCACCAGTGTAGAAAGTTCTTTTAAATGGTAGTATTTAAGAGCAGGTTTCACCAAACTTGTCTGATAAAGGGCCAGATAGTAATCACTACTTCAGGCTTTTGGAACTCTGAAATATTTAGTTCTGTCATTGTTTTGGAAAGCAGGCATTAACGGTACTTAAACAGATAGTGTGGTTATGTACTAATAAAACTGTATGGCCAGGGAGATAGTTCAGTGGAGTAAGTGCAAAGGTCCTGAGTTGAATCCCTGGTACCACAAAAAACAACAACAAAAACTTTGTAAAAGCAGGCGTGTTTTCTGATCTTTTTCATAGATAATCTGGTTGTGCTGTTCTCTTATCTCATCTTTCCTTTCCTTTCCTTTCCTTTTTTTAAGATGTAATGGTAGATTGGCCTTATAATTTATCCAAATAATTACTTGAGAATGAAAGTAGCCACTATTAATAATAATGCTAAGAGATATAAACTAGTAATGTCCTGGGCAAATTAGAGTTATGTCCACCTGATTATTCTTCCTGTAAACTGGTTTTCTTCATAATAAATCCCTAGTCCAATTAACTTTGGAAAAGCGAACATAAAAGTACACTAGTCCCTAGGCAGTGAGTGTGGGTTATCCCGCTTCCCTCTGAAAGGGAGTGTTTGTATGGGAGGCACCCTGAGGCTTGGCCTCCCCGTGCACTCCAGAGTCTGGAAAGCCTTCCCCCATGCTTTTCCAGGTCCTTTTCCGTTCCTTTTCTGTGTCATAATCCATCTGACTTTTAAGCCTCTGCGTAAAGGTATCTTTAGGAAGACACTGTGAAAAACTTTTCAGACCTAGAAGTTGATAGTTACATTTTTAAAATTATTTAATTATTTAATTATTTATTGTTTCAGAACCTTTGTTTGTTTATTCACTCATTTTCATGGACGGCTCAGCCCGCCCCAAGGGCAGGGCTAGCGCAGCATGTGGTGCCGGGGATCGAACCGCGGTCCCTGAAGCCGCCCAAGCTTCCCCAAGCAGGCGCTTTAGACCACTGAGCCATCCCGCCGGGCCCCATATAGTTACATTTTATAAAATTCAAATAATGCAGTACTTTAACCTAGTTGTGTATCACTACAGTAGCTTCAAATGTAGATTCCTGGGTTCCATCCTCAATCCTTTGATTCAAAATTAATAGCAATGTTGGCTCAGTATTTGGAATCTGATTAGACCAGAATTACTTGATGTGCATATTTACTTAGAAGAAACCTTAGAAGTCTATTACTACTATATTACTTTTAAATTGGGAATGAGAGAGCACCTAGAGGACGTCTCTTAATGGCATCCCAGCCCATGTTACTGGCAGAGTTAGACTAACTCAGCTTCACATGTTTAAATTCTTATTTTAGAATCTTCTGTCTTACATTGGCCATCCCTTTTATCTAGAGAAAATGCTAGAGTGCTTAGGTACACAGTACACAGTACTCAGCTTTATAAAAGTTATAACTGCTTTTAACTCACTTGGTGTAATGGTGCCTAGACCTTGTCTGTCTTCTCATGGTTGCTCTTTGGTTACTGGGGTGCTTACTCCAGTCCTACATCAGAGAACACTTTTTTGACAGTTGAAGATAACAATCAGCATGTAGTCATCTTGGAAAAGTCCTTTCCCAAAGTAATTGGAGTGACCTCTAGAACGTCACCAAATCAAGCTGAATCCTGCAGCAGATTATAATAGTTTTTGCATTCGGCAATCAATAGCCAACACAAAATGGGCAAATAATTGAGTAGACATTCTTAAAAAGATTTCAGATGCCCAATAAGTTATGAAAATGTGCTGTCATTAGCCTTTAGTGAATGGAAATCAAACCATACTGAGATACCATTTCATAGTAAAATGCCTAAAGTAAAATATTGCTGGTGACAATGTAAAGTAGTATACATACTTTGGAAAATAGCTCAGCAGTTCTTCAGAAAGTTAAACATAGACTTAGTGTACAATTTAGCAGTGTAGTTCAAAAATAAAAGGATTGAAAATCGATCCACACAAAAATTTGTGATGTATATGGCAGTACATCCTTCAATGGGTAAACAAAATGTGATATTTTCATCAAATGAATTGTTTGGCATTAATAGATGTATAAATGTACCACATGAAAGAATATGAAAATATGTTGCTGCTTAAAAGAAATCAGTTACAAACATTATTTGGTCCTGTTTGTGGGAAATTTCCAGCATGTGCAAGCCCACAAAGAAGGGAAGTAGTTACCAGGAACTGAGAACAGAAGGAGAGGCCCATAATAAGGCTAGAATTTCTTTTTAGGGTGATGAAAGGTTCAGAGATTCACCAGTGATTTCCAAAGTGTGTGTACTAACAAGTACTAAATTATACATAGTGAAAGGATTGGATTTTCGTGCTTACCACGATGGTAGAGCCTCTCTTGGGAGCATGTGAAGGGATGGTCATTTCAGTGAGGGGGCAGAAGACTATAGATTTAGATGCTCAGAATATTACCCCCGTTTTCTGTCTTTAGGAATATGAAAGTTTTTTTGTCAGTAAAACTCAGTTTATACATGAATTCTTTCAGGTAATTGGAAAAAAAGCTGTAGATACATAATATTAATATGTCAGTGTTATGAGTTAAGTACAGCAAGCTCAGCATGGTGGTGCAGGCCTGTGATCTCAGTACTGGGAGTGCAGGGCCTAATGATCACACGGTCAAGCCCAACATGGGCAGTTTAGCAATGCAGTGAAACTCTGTCACAAAAGCTATCAGTAGTAAGTGCTGGGAACAGAGGTCAGTGTGGAGGTTTTGAGTTCATCCCTGTTACTCAGGAAAAAAAGTTAGAGATAGCAAAATATGATTTGTTTTACCAAAAGATTGGGATCCTTGTGCTCTAAAGACTTTTCATTAATAAATGAATTTTGATAAGAACTCAGAAATGAAATGAAAGTTTCCTGAAAGCTTTTTTTTTTTTTTTTTTTTTTTAAATCAACCCTCTGATGACATAGCAGTATTGACAGATAAATTACATATTAGAAAAGGTCTCAGCCAGATGGAGTGGCACACACCTGTAACCCACCACTTAGGCTGGGACAAGAGGATTGCTGTAAATTTGAGGTCAGCCTCAATTGCGTAGTGAGACCTTGTTTCGAAAAAAAAAAAAAGAGTTAAAAAAAATATTTCAGACATCATAGAAAGCAAAAAGAGCAGTCATCATTAGAAAATTCTGGATTGATACACATTTTGGAATGCAGTCCTCAGTGAAGCTGGTAGAAAATACTGACTTTGGTTAAATACTCACTGGTAAACTACTCAGTAGTTTAATCTTAGGGTTCTTCTATTAAATATATGCTGGTGTTAACTAAATCTATTTTTAGCAGAGTACATTGTGTGCAGCAACCATTTAGGACAGACAATATATAACTTATGAATAGTGTGCCCTCCTGTGGCTACAGAGAATACAGTTTCCGCTATAAGCCACCCTAGCTTTGTCTAAGTTTGCACCGCTCCGCCGTTCAGTAATTACACTCATGCATGATATGAGTTTCTTCCTCCTTTTCCCCTCTTTCCTCTTTAGTAGTGTTAGGGGTTGAACCCAGGGCAGGCAAATCCTTCAGTGCTGTATGTCACTGAACTGCATTTCAGTCCTGAATTTGTTTGCACTAAGCATAGAAACCATTGTATGACTTTAAAATACAGAGAATTGGAGAGAAAAGCATCTTGTCTTATTTGCAGAAGATGCAAAAAGAGGTGTGGTGTGCAGGACAGTATAAAGGAGGAAAGATGTCAGTGTGAGGACAGGTAGGTAATGATAGTGTTTGAGTCACTTTTTGACTAAAGTTGAAGTGAGATACTTGAGTATGAGATACTCTGCCTTCTTTGTAGATGCTCCAGAATGATATGCTGGCTCATTTATGTATTTGTTCATCCTTGAGAAAGGAAGTAATTTATGCAGCACTGTTCGAAACTTCTGCCTTAGTAGGAATTCAGTTCAATTTGAAATAAATGTTCAGTTCTGGTTTGTACTACTGCCTTTAAGTGGGCATATGTTTATCATTTATGGAGATTTTATTTGAAGGAACAATTTTTAAATGACTTTCTCCTGTAAATTACATTTAATTTTTTCCTGTCATTTTGTATGGGAAGCTCTTTTAATGTTTGTTGTTTTTTTGAATTAAAGGATAAAATTTTGTATTGAATGATGGCACTACCTCATAGCTTTATATCCTTAGATTTCTACTGCCCTATTATCAGTTGTAGGATTCCTTTGTTGATGGTGTTATCAGCTCTTGCCACATGATTCACAGATCTTCACTAATCCATTAGTAAGGGAGTATTGCAGCTAAGAAAAATCCTGTTCACATGAATGGCTCTCTTCTGTGATCAGAGAATTTCATATACTATATTGTTGGTTGACATGAAAATTTGTTTCAGTTCAAGTTTAAAATATTTTCTTTTTTGAGGGGTGGGACTGGGGTCCGAACTCACAACCTTGCACTTGCCAGGTAGACACTTGTGCCATGGAGCTATCTCCCCAGTCCCAAAGTTTAAAATATTTTCAAAACTGTGACCCAATTTATGAAGACATTAATATTAACAAACAATACTGTATTTGTTCAAGCTGAAAGCTACTTTCTGCTTATTAGCTATAGTAGTGAATACCAGTAATATATTATTTCAATATTTATTTGCTTAATTTATTGAAAAATACAAAATGATGATAGAAAGAAACAGTATTAGAAACAATACAAAATTTGACCAAGTAATAGGAATTCAACAATGGTTGCTACGTTGCATATTATCTCCAAGTTAGTTATATTTAGGTACCAGATACAAACAGGCAAGATTGTTTAAAGAAAAAAACAAAACAAAATAGTAACAAAAAAAAAAAGTTGTAAGAAATTCAAAAGAAAAGAAAAAAATTTAAGCTTTAACCACTTTCAAAAGATCAACAGAGTGCGCCTGCCAAGCAAGTACAAGGTTGTGAGTTCAAAACCCTGTCCCTCAAAAAAAAGACCAACATAAATCAGCAGTACAGTTATCCAAACCATTCTGCATATATGCCTAAATATGTTTTCCCCTTCTTTTATTTGCCCTTTTCCTAATCCCAGTTCTTCCTTTCCATTGAACCTTTTATTTGCTTTTATTTATTTTTTATTTTTTTTAGTGAGCAGAACATATTTATTGAGAGAAAGAAAGCTCCTGTCCGAGAGAGGGACAGGAGGGGGGTCCCGAGTGGGTGTCTCCCCCCCCCCTTTATTTGCTTTTAAAAACAAGATCTTACTCTGTAATTCAAACTGGTCTTAAACTCACAACGTAGTGCAGGCTAGCCTCTAATTCAGTGATGTTCTTTGTCAGCCTCCCAAATGCTAGGATTATGGCTATGTACCACTATCCCTGGCTGTTTTTATTTCTAATATGAGCTTGGAAAATGTATTTGGCTTGTGAATTGGGTGTGATAGAGTAGGTCTATAATTTTTACTACTGAAGGGAGGCAAAGGCACAGGAAGACTGCAAGTTC
>PVJA010047865.1:0-14431 GCA_004027025.1 Myocastor coypus | reverse complement strand
AGAAAAAAAAAAAAAAAAAAAAAAAAAAAAAAAGATAGCTCAGTCATCTAAGCACCTGCTTAGGCAAGCTTAGGCAACCACAGGACCAAAATTGGATCCCCAGCACCACCCCAAGAATCAAAGAACAAAGTTCAAAAATGAAAAAATAAACCACATAAGAACCCCAGATGTGAAACTAAGAGCCACATACTGTAGGCCAGCATTTGTGTGAAACATCCAGAGCAGATAAATCTACAGATAAATCTACAGAGAACAGCAGGGATGGGGGGTGGGTATAAGTGAATGGCACTGTGCGTGGTGGTTGGTACCAGGAGGTCGAGGAAGATCCCAAGTTCAAGTCCCACTTGGGCCATTCAGTGAGTGAGCCTCTCCCTGCTTGCTGTCTCTGAAAGTCAACAACTTGCTTCAGTGCGCTCATTTCTTACTGAGGTTTCTGTGATCCTGAATTAGAGAATTACATGTTTACTATAACCCACAAGAAAAACTCACAGCTGCCTACCTCTCTCTCCAAGCAGGGCAGGGCAGTGTGTGCTGCTTCCTGTTTGGTCTTAGAAGGCAGCAAAATTAACAAAGGAACCTGTGGGACTCCCAGGAAGCTGGTGTTCCAAGAAATCTCAGGAAGAATAAGAGCAGCGCAGTGCTAAGAGGCACTGGCACAGGGACCTGCTCCCAAAAGCACGGCCCCAACCCATGCTTTGCTACATGAACCGTGCGGAAGTGTGTGTTGGCAGCAGTGCAGTGCAGTGTCGGGGAGAAAGCAGAGAGGGTGAAGTGTCCTGTCCACAAGAAATGCTATCCAGCTGGGGCACGAGGCAGAGGCTGAAGTGGAGACTGACTAAAATGCAGCAGCATTTGTAGGATGCTTTTCCTGAGACTCTGGGACTGAACCCAACAGGGACCTTTGCTCTCTGAGCTCCAGCCCCAGTTCCTCTTCACATTTTATTAAGCTCACTCGGTTTCCCAGGTGGGGCTTAAATGTTTTCTCCCACAATGCTGGGATTAACAAGCCATGTCGGAGCCCAGCAGGATGGCTCAGTGGTCTAAAGTGCCTCCTTAGGAAAGCTTAGGTGGCTGCAGGGACCACGGTTCGATCCCTGGCACCACACGCTGCACCAGCCCTGCCCTCAGGGTAGGCTGAGCCAGCCATAAAAATAAACAAACAAACAAACAAAAGTTCTGAAACAAGAACAAAGAAATTAAAATAACTCAGCCCTTGTGTTTGCCAGACAGGGCTTATTCTACTGAGCTATCTGCGTGCACTCCTCCCCATGCAGGACTTTTTTTGAGTCAAGGTCTTACCATGTGGTACAGGCTGCCCATGAACTTGCTTATGTAGCCCAATCTGCCCTCAAACAGCAATCCTCCTGCCTCAGCCTCCTGAGTGCTGGGATTACAGGTGTGTGCCACCATGCCAGGCCCAAGACCATTTATTAACTGTTATTGCCATTTAGAAATCAAGGGACAGGGCCCAGTGGGATGGCTCAGTGGTCTAAAGCGCCTGCTTGGGAAGCTTGGGCGGCTTCAGGGACCGCGGTTCGATTCCCGGCACCACATGCTGCGCCAGCCCGGCCCTCGGGGTGGGCTGAGCTGGTCATAAAACTGAGTGAATAAACAAACAAAAGTTCTGAAACAAGAGAAAAAGAGGGAGAGAGGGAGAGAGGGGGGGGGAGAGAGAGAGAGAGAGAGAGAGAGATCAAGGGACAGCAACATAGTTCAGCCAACAAAGCACTTGCTAGGACCGGGGTTTTGTTCCCCAGCACGAGACATGGATGAGTCAGCAAAAAAGAAAAATGCTTATGTATCACTCTAGCACCATAATATCAGACATTTGCTTCAATGTCCAAAAGTTAGCAAACAATGAAACTCAGAAAAGACACTAGGACTACTCCAAGTTTGAGACCAGCCAGAATTACTTATCAAGACCTTGCCTTAAAACAAAGACACCTAAAAGATGCCTACTACACAAACCTCGCATCACATGTAGTATTACACACTACACATCATGTAACATTGTACTAATCCACTCCTAGCCAAGTGCGGTTTGGCGTAACTGCCTTGGTTCTGGCCAGTGTGTATCCCTCAGAAACTATAGAAAAAACTGTAAAGTTCAGAAAGTCAAAACTCAGTTTAGAGCCGGGCATGGTGGCGCACGCCTGTAATCCCAGCACTCGGGAGGCTGAGGCAAGAGGATCAGTGTGAGTTCGAGACCAGCCTGGGCTACAAAAGTGAGCTCAAGGCCAGCCTGAACTGCATAGTGAGACCCTATCTCAAAACGACAAAAAAAAAAAAAGAAAAAAAAGAAAAAAAAAAAAAAAACCTCAGTTTAGAAACAAACTGGTTTTTCTGAGGCATCAGGAATACATCCAGTACTATTTGAACCTTAATTAAAATCTTCAATAAATAAATAAATAAATAAATAAATAATAAAATAAAATCTTCATGTGTCATGGTTTCAAGCTAGATGAAACCCCCCCATAAACTTCATAGACAGAGCTTCTTGTAGACAACTGTGACATGGGACTGTGACATTTCATCTGTGGATGAGTCTACAGGGCACTTACAGCTAAATGCAACGCTGTGCAGTGAAGCCCAGTAAGAGTAGGTAGCAACTAGGGGCCTGGGAGGGTGGATGGGACTCTCTCCCTCCTCCCTTGATCCCTCTGCTTCTGTCTGCCTGGCTGCCCTGCCTTAGAGCCAGTGGACTAAGGACAGAACCAATAAATAAACCGTGAGCTAAACTAAATCTTTCTTCCTCAGTGGTGTGGGCATTGGCTATTGCATGTCCGCAACAAGAAAGTAACACACGCTGGGCATGGTGGCGCACGCCTGTAATCCCAGCATTCGGGAGGCTGAGGCAGGAGGATCGGTGCGAGTACAAGACCAGCCTGGGCTACGGAAGTGACCTCAAGGCCAGCCTGAACTGCATAGACAGACCCTGTCTCAAAAAGACAAAAAAAAGAAAAAAGTAACTAAGACATAGTACTTACCTTAAATGTCAAGATAATGCTGAAAAACAGAAGAATAATAAGAATCAAACAGGTAGGGTTCACCGAAACAATGTCGTCTTTATAGGGAATATCAGGAGGCTGCAAAAGAAAAGGCCCTCATTAGCAACTCTCAGTGCCTTGAGATTACTCAGTTCAGATGTGCTTATCAGAAAAGCAGCAGGTAATGCTGATGATTATTATTCAGACCAATGTAATATTTCTCATCTGATATGCCTGAAGAAGCTAGCCAAGCTGGAACAGAGAGAGGTGGGTGTGTTCTTAGCCTGGGAGCCATTCCAGTAAAAGGAAATGGGGACTGAGGCACATTTTTGACCTCAGGCCATGCAAGGTGGGAAGCTGTGGTCTCCATTAGGGATCTTTCCTACACCTCTGCTATCTGGACTTGCTGCAAGCTCCAGACCTCCTATGGGACATGCACTGGGTAAGAGGGAGAAACCTACTATCCTGGTGTCTCACTAGTGATACAGGTGATATTTGCCAATCTTACTGCTTCCCAAAGCACAGCCTCTCTCAAGAATGTGCACTATTAAAAAAACCAGGGCTCAGGGTGTAGACCTGTGGCACAGCCTATGTTAGGCTTTGGATTTGGCCCCAGCTCTGAACACACCACTGGAATCCAAGTCCTTGGCTGGGTGTGGTTGCATGTCTATAATCCCAGCACTTGGGAGGCTAAGGCAGGAGAATCACCTAGTAGGCAGCCAGCCTGGGCTCGCAGGAACTCTAAGTCAGAACTACATACACAGTGAGATTCTGTCTCACAAAGACAATTAAAAAAGAAATGAAAAAAGTCCTGCCATCTAACCACAAGTCATAGGAAACCCCCAGAAGATCAAGCCTGCATGGCCAGAGCGCTCCTCACAGCTCTAACAGCCTTGTCCTGTGCCTGCAGGGTGGCTGAGGTGTAGTGCACTCGAGGCTGCACAGGTGCCACAAACCCCATGTCCTCACCATCCCATACTGTACCTGTGCCCCTTGGGAACAGACTGAGCCAGGGTGGAGCTGAGGAGAGCAAGGCCCCCCTCTGTGGCTCATCCCCATCTCCCCCACTACCCCTCCAGGGCACAGGCTGGGCCTGAGATCTTCTGCCTTGGGCAGAATCAATTTTCTGGATCAGCTCAGGTAATCCTGGAAGGACTTTTACAGTATAGACCCCAAAGGGTAAGAATAGCTTGGTGTTGCTTGTAAGATCAAGAATATTGCCTAAGGGCTAGGGAGATAGCTCTGTGGCACAAGTGCCTGCCTGGCAAGTGCAAGGTCGAGAGTTCAATCCCCCTGTAGAGAAAAAAAAAAAGACCAAGAAAGAAACCATACAGTTCATACGGTGTAATTAAAGAGATCTAAATGGAAAGAAGCGCCTAATGCTCTCCACACAGACCCTGACATTCGTTTTCTCCAGAAAAGTGGACCTGTTTTAATTTTTTTGAGACCAGGTCTCCCTCTGCAGCTTAGGCTGACCTCAAACTTGCAATAATCTTCCTGCCTCAGCCTCCCAAATATTGTGATTCTAGGTGTGTGTCACCATATGCAGCTGTGGACATGATTTTTAATTCACGTTGAGATCTATTTTTCAAAATAAAACATCTCCCAGCACTCGGGAGGCTGAGGCAGGAGGATCGATGCGAGTTCAAGACCAGCCTGGGCTACGAAAGTGACCTCAAGGCCAGCCTAAACTGCATAGCAAGACCCTTTCTCAAAAAGACAAAAAAAAAAAAAAAAACCTGCTGACTGGTAGGGCCGCAACTGCTGTTGCCATTCAGCTTGAGGCACAGATACTTCTTTAATACAACTCACAAGAGAGGTTCCCTTCTATCAGTGGCTTGCAATTACAAGTAAAAGTACATGGTGTTTTTAAAACTGATCTTATAGGGCTGGGGAGCTAGCCTGGCAGTCTAAGCACCTGCCTGGCAAGCACAGACTCATTCCTGGCACCACATGCCCATGCTGGCTCTGGAGCCTGGGTGCCTTGCTGTGGCACACATCTGTAATCCCAGCACTGGGCAGAATCATTAAGCATCTAAGCTGCCTACCAAGACGTTCCCAAATAAATATTTTTTTTCTTGTTTCAGAACCTTTGGTTATTCACTCATTTTTATGGCCGGCTCAGCCCGCTCTGAGGGCAGGGCTGGCACAGCATGTGGTGCTGGGGATCGAACTGCGGTCCCTGAAGCCACCCAAGCTTTATCTAAGCAGGCGCTTTAGCCCACTCAGCCATCCTGCTGGGCCCCTAAATAAATATTTTTTAAAAACTGATCTTACAGGCCAGCGAGATGGCTCAGTGGTCTAAAGTGCCTGCAGAGGAAAGTTAAGGCAAGTGCTGCCACCGCTCCTCAATCCCTGGCACATGTTGTACACCCCCTCCCCAGTATGGGCGGAGCCAGACATAACACAAACAAATAAATGAGGTTTAAGAGAAATAAATAAAAAATATCTTGGGCCTGGTGGGATGGCTCAGTGGTCTAAAGCACCTGCTTGGGAAAGCTTGGGCGGCTTCAGGGGCTGCTGTTCGATCCCCGGGACCCAGCCCTGCCCTCGGCACAGGCTGAGCCGGCCATAAAAATGAGTGAATAAGCAAACAAAGGTTCTGAAACAAGGGGGCGGGGAGATGATCTTATAATTACTGATCAGTGTCATCACTGTGCCAGCCCTGGCTCCACAGGACAGAAATGAGCGGAGACACCTCGGATCAAAATGTATACCTATGGGTTATCTGCAAGCAGAATTCACTAAGGAAACTGGTGGCTATGACCTCAGTCACATCCAGGTACAGCTATGGCACAGTGTCAGTGGAGCCACCACTTGCTGCTCTCCCCTGATTTATGTGCTTGTGCTGCTTCTATAACTTCACACTGATTTCTAATAAAAAATCTCTCCATTCAAAAGCAAATGGGCCTGGCGGGATGGCTCAGTGGTCTAAAGCGCCTGCTTGGGGAAGCTTGGGAGGCTTCAGGGACCGCGGTTCGAATTCCAGCACCACATGCTGTGCCAGCCCGGGGGGGGGGGGGGGGGGGGGCCCTGACCCAGCCATAAAAATGAGTAAATAAACAAAGCTTCTGCAACAAGAATAAAAATAATAAAATAAAATGAATTCTTAAAAAAAAAAAAAAAAAAAGGGAGTGGCTGGCAGGATGGCTCAGCGTTCTAAAGCGCCTGCTTAGGAAAGCTTAGGTGGCAGGGATCACAGTTCAATCCCTGGCACCACATGCTGTGCCAGCCCTCACTCCAGGGAGGGCTGAGCCAAGGATAATATAAATGAATGAATGAGTGAATGAGTGAATGAATGAATATTTTTTTAAAGACAAAAAATAAAGATGATGTAAAAAAATAAAAATAATAAAAAAGCAAAGCTTTGCTCAGAGTTCTCAGGGTGACTTGAATCCCCTGTGGAAATCCTGGCATTAAGTGGCTCTTTGTTCCTAACTCCATGTCTAGGGGCATCAAGAATACCATTCAATTTCCTGCTCTAGAACAGCTGTGCAGTGAGAAGTCAGGTAGCAGTGCGTGGCCACTTTCCCAGTGGTGAGGCCTCGGCCCTGGGGATGTCCTCAGGAGATCACCATTCGAACCACGTGGGTTGCAGCTGCTCACCCCAGGACTCACACCACTCGCTGACAGGCACTGTTGCCTTTCATTCCGGGCCCAGCATCATCAGATCACATCACCAAGACCCTGACAGCACAGATGAGATGGCTCCATACCCTGCTTTCTGTGCTTCAGGATGGGGAACTACACAAGAGGCGCAGCAGCTGGTGCACTGGAGGGCACAGAGCTCTTCCTCAGGTGAGGCACCCCCCAAGTATGGACCTGCTGTCTAAGAACTGGAATCACAGGCATACACCACCACAGCCAGCTTACATAACCTTATTATCAGACTGACAGAAATGAAAAGGACACTACTGGGAGTGACAAGTCCTGAAACTTTTGAGAGATCAATCTGATCTCCCCAAGGACAGCAGTGGTTTCCTTTTTTTTTTTTTTTTTTGCCTTTTTGAGACAGTCTCGCTATGCAGTTGAGGCTGGTCCTGAGCTCACTTTTGTAGCCCAGGCTGGTCTCGAACTCGCACCAATCCTCCTGCCTCAGCCTCCGGAGTGCTAGGATTACAGGCATGAGCCACCACGCCCGGCTAGCAGTGGTTTCCTTTGTTTTGTTTTGTTTTTTTTGAGCCAGTGTCTCACTATATAGCTTAGCATGGCCTTGAACTCACTATGCCACCTAGACTGGCCTCCAACTCACAGTAATCCTCCTGCCAGAGCTTCTGGGACACTGGGATTATAGGCATGCAGCCCTCATGCCCCACCAAGACAGCAGTGCTTGAAGAAAGAAAACTGACTCGCTATGCCAGTCCTCCATCACTGAGCTGGGCCCCCTGCCAGTGTCATTATTTTAAGGAGCAAACCAACTGCTGCGCAGTGCTGCATGCCTATAATCCCAGCACAAAGTGAGCTCAAGGCCAGCCCAAACTGCGTCCAGACGACCTGAAAAGCACAGAAGCAGCAGCAAACCAATGGGGCCATGTGTGCCAAGCCTGCCAGGGGCGATGTGCAGGTCACCCACCCTTCCATGGCTTACCAGCTGCCGTAGGTACTCCTGAATGGAGCTGGGGTACACAAGCACAGTGACCGCAACCAAAGTGTTCAAGGCGAAGTCGAAGATCTGGTAACAGAAGAACGGGATGATCCAGGCTGAACGTTGCTGAATACAAGAACACAGAAGATGAGCCAGTCAGTTCCTTGTGCTTCAGGCTGTTGCTATGTTCGGAGAGGCCACATATTAATCTGAAGGGATATGGAAGAACTGAAATCCATTATACCGGGGCAAGACAGCAACAGGTTTGCCAGGTAGAAGCAGGCCACAAACAAGACTGAGCACACACAGCTGGGCCTACAATACTGCCTTACTGGTCACTGATTTTGAGTAGTGCAATGTGAGGCTAGTGTAAGACTCAGACTTAAAAGCGTTCTTCCATGCTCAGTGGAGAGAAGTGCAGTTTACATCAGTGTGGCCACCTGCAGCACGAGTGCCCCAGAAGGCTGGCTGAACCACTAGAAGCCCTGCAAGTTCACCCTCGCTGGTGAGAGCACCAGGCTGGGGTTGAGCTGCTTCTCACCTTATATGCACCGTAAGTCGCCATCCCACAGATCAAGATCATGAGCAGAGAAATCACAATTGCAATGTATATATCTGTCAAAGGGCAAAAAACAGACAGTTAACAATGAAGCCTAAGGGACCAGGGAGATAGCTCCGTGGCACAAGTGCATGCCTGGCAAGTGCAAAGTTGTGAGTTCGAACCCCGATCCCACCAAAAAAAAAAAAAAAAAACAATGAAGCCTAGGGGAGCCAGGGAGATAGCTCAGGGATAAAAGTGCCCGCCTAAAAGTGCAAGGTCCTGAGTTTGATCCCTGGTTCCAAAAAGCCCCAAACAAACAAAGAAAACCAATGAAGCCTGGGACTGGAGAGTTAGCTCAGTGGAATAAGTGCTTGACTGGCTCAGTGGAATAAGTGCTTGACTGGCAAGGGCAAGATCCTGAGTTCAATCCCTGGTACCACAAAAAAAAAAAAGAAGAAAAAAGAAAAGTCGCTGTTGGAACATTCTGAGTCTCTCCTTAAAGCCATTTTGTTTATACACCAATTATAAGTGTGGGGCCTGGGAAGATAGCTCAGTAGAATAAGCACTTGCCTGACAAGTGCAAAGGCCTGAGTTCAATCCCTGGTTCTGCAAAAGGAACAAACAAACAATTACTATAAGTGTAAACATTATGCAAAGTAGACCATTCTTTTTTTAACTGACAATAGTTAACGGAAGACAAAGTGTCCAAAAAAATGTTCTCGGAAAGACAGAAAAGACATGTAGCTTATAAATATCAAAACAGGCTAGCCGGGCGTGGTGGCTCACGCCTGTAATCTCAGCACTTGGGAGGCTGAGGCAGGAGGATTGCTGCGAGTTCGAGACCAGCCTGGGCTAAAAAAGTGAGCTCAAAGCCAGCCTGAACTGCACAGTGAGACCCTGTCTCAAAAAGCAAAAAAAAAAAAAAAAAGAAAGAAAAACAGGCTGGTGGGATGGCTCGGTGGTCTGAACTGCCTGCTTAGAAACATTTAGGCAAGCAGTAGGGACCAAGGTTCAGTCCCCAGAACCACATGCTGCTCCAGCCCCACCCCCAGGGCAGGCTGAGCCCACCATAATAAAAATAAACAAATATCAAAACAGCTTTTGATGGGGGCCAGTGAGATGGTTCAGCCATCTAAAGCACCTACTTAGGCCAACTGCTAGACCACGGTTTGAACCTCAGCACCATGTGTTGCACCAGCTGCACCCCCAGGGCAAGCTGAGCTGGCCATTAAAAAAAAAAAAAAACACACCAGTGATAAGGGGACACCTGGCTTAAATCACCCCGTAATACTCTGCTCTAAATCACCCCAAACCTTCATTCCTTCTCCAGCCTTGTTAAAACTTCAAACATAAAAGTAAGGGAAGAAACAGGACTAATTAATAATGTTAGTAGAGTCAAACTATGTGCCCATATATAGCCATAAATCTCAATGCCTGGGCCATAACCTCACTCAAACATCATACCAGTGGGCACAGCATTCCTTCATGATTACCATGGCAGCCGGGGAACCTACTTAAGTAAAAGGGGAATGAAGCCTCGTGCCATGCACTCTCAATTTTGTAAGGGAGCGAGCACATGGTGGCTGTGATTACTATCATCCAGTCTCCCATGGACAATAATCCAGATGCTACATAACAAGTGTGGATTCATCTTCCAACACACTGTGCCTGCCTCCAAGACAGGAAATGCATGCACCCTGTTCACGAGCGCATTCTATGCAGAGACCTCGAGCTTGGGAAAATTATGAACAGATCAATTAGATGTACAAATGTATACAGAAAAAGCAAGTTTATAAAGAGAAGGGAAGACAACTCAGAAAGCAGCTGAATGGAGGAAGCCATCAGAAAAATGTAAACAGGGTTCTCTGACAATAAAGGTAGAATTTTTTTGTCTTTTGGAGACAGGTTCTCACTATGTTGTTCAGACTGGCCTTGAACTCACACTTTGGTAGCCCAAGCTGGTCTCAAATTCACACCAATCCTCCTGCCTCAACCTCCCAATAGCTGGGATTACAGGCGTGCACCACCATGCCCAGATAAAATTCAATTTCTTAAACCAACAGGCAGACAACAATGAGAAAAACTAAAACAAAGACAAAACAGGGGCTGGGGAGATAGCTCCAAGGCACAAGTGCCTGCTAGGCAAGTGCAACGTCGTGAGTTCGAACCCTGGTCCCACAAAAAAAAAAAAGACAAAAACAAGCTGAGATACAGAGCAAGTTCAAGGCCAGTCTGCAGATCCTGTCTCAAAAAAATTAAAACACCAAAAGAACCCAAACAAAATATTAAACCGAATAGTACCTGGGAGACAGCACAGAGGCATAAGCACCCACCTGGCAAGCACAAGGATCAGATGCCATGCAGTCTCAGCCCCGGATGCCAGGGCCTACCATCCACCACCCACCATGTACACCCGGAAACCAGGAGTAGTGGCACGTGCCTATGGTCCCAGTCATAGCACTCAATTGTACCTTGTAGCCTAGACTTCTCCCTGGGCTCCTGACACAGAAGTCCCATCTCTCACCTGAAGAGCCCTCCCAACTTTCTGTGGTTAACAGCTGAGCAAGGACAGTAGGCCAGCATGTATCACTGAAAGCCTGCCACCGCTAGGCTCCACACTAAACACTCATTGAGTCCTCACCCCTAACCCTTTGAAGTAGGTGGATACTATGCCTTCTCTTTCAGAGGGAAAATCTAAGGCACACAACAGTGACTGGCTCAATGTTGGCCCACTAAAACCTGGCTGGGTAAGGATCTAAACCTATATGAGCCGATTTGTCCAACAAAGACACTTAACTGAATCACCTAGGTAAGCAGAAGGCTAACTGTCATCGCACCACTCCAGGAGGCTGAGGCAGAAAAATTTCAAGTTTTTTTTTTTTTTTTGCCTTTTTGAGACAAGGTCTTACTATGCAGCTCAGGCTGGCCTTGAGCTCACTTTTGTAGCCCAGGCTAGTCTCCAACTCACAGTGATCCTCCTGCCTCAGCCTCCCAAGTGCTGGGATTATAGGCGTGTGCCACCATACCCAGCCTTCAAGTTTGGACCTAGCCCACACAACTTAAACAACTTAAGCACATAATGAGGTGCTGTCTTTTTTTAGGGGGCAGAACTGGGGTTCAAACTCATGGCCTTGCCCTTGCCAGACAAACACTTGTGCCATGGAGCTCTCTCCCAAGCCCCAAGGTCCTGTCTTAAAAACAAAATTTAAAAGACTGAGTGAGACTGAGCTCAATAGAAAGGCCTGGGAACAGAAAATCCCTAAACTTGGTATGGTGGAACACGCTTATAATCCCAGCTTTCAGGAGGCTAAGGCAGGAGGATTGTTCTGAGTTTGAGACCAGTTTAGGCTACAAAGTGACCTCTTAAGGTCAGCAACTGCACAGTGAGACCCTGTCTTTAAGAAAGTGGTAAGGAGGGGCCCAGCAGGATGGCTCAGTGGTCTAAAGCCCCTGCTTGGGAAAACTTGGGCGGCTTCAGGGACCGCAGTTCAATCCCTGGCACCACATGCTGCGCCAGCCCTGCCCTCAGGGCAGGCTGAGGCGACCATTAAAGAAATAAACAAAGTTCTGAAACAAGAAAAAAATTAAATTAAAAAAAAAAAGAAAGTGGTAACGAGAGCAGGATTTGGTGGCGCACACCTGTAATCCCAGCACTCGGGAGGCTGAGGCAGGAGGATCGGTGCGAGTTCAAGACCAGCCTGGACTACAAAAGTGAATTCAAGGCCAGCCTGAACTGCATAGTGAGACCCTGTCCTAAAAACAAAAAAGGTGTAAGATGGTATTAGATGGGGAAGACACCCTACTTATACTCACAGAACAGAGGAAGAACATGAGCAGCATGAAATATTTAATTTTATTTGCAAGCATGGAAAGAAAAGGTGCCTATGAATCAATATCTATGCTTGAACAGGAACGGCAGTGGTAGCCTTCCTGGCCTGGGGAATCCTAGAACATCCAGAGGTGTCATCTATACTTACTGGCATCATCTAGGAGCACCAAGTTCCCTCCTAGCTCAGAACTGGAGAAGCGGGACTCATCAGGATTGGCCAGGGCACTCAGCAAAATCAGCAGGACCACGGCGTTGATGAGCTGTGGGAAAGCAGAGCAACCATGTGAGGAGCCCAGATTGGACAGAACTCAGCCCACCACCACCAATACCACCACCGGGCGCCCTTGGCTGAGGGAGGCAGAAAGTGCCCAGGGCCCAGCACAGCACTGAGCTGGTGGCAGGCGCAAGTGAGCCCATGCTGGCCTGAAGCTGAAAGGCAACGCAAGTGCCCCTCGGAGGGCTCTGACAGGCCCAAACCTCAGGCATTCGAGAGGAACCAGGGGTGCTGGGGAGATAGCTCCGAGGCACAAGTGCCTGCCTGGCAAGAGCAAGGTTGTGAGTTTGAACCCCAGTCCTGGGGTAAAAAGAGAGAGAGAGAGAGAGAGGAACCAGGAACGCCAGAATTAGGCTCAGCAGCAAATGCGAAGCTCCCAGGGCTCAGCTTTCCTTTCCTCATTGCTGGGTGACCTGGTAGACTGACTGGGGAGACCAGCTCTGCCGAGGATATGGCCCTCTAACCTATCTGAACACCTCCCATGGGGGCTCCTCCTTTTTCTATTCCTATCCTTAAAATCTCTGGCTATGCTAGACGTGGTAGTAAATGTCTGTAATCCCTTGGAAAGCTGGGGAAGAAGGATCACATTTCAAGGCCAGGTTGGGCTATACAGGGAGTTCAAGGCCAATCTGAATGACAAGGTTTATGTGAGGAAAGACCAATTTAATCCCATCTAGCTACAGGTAGGCTGAGATCCAAATTATATCTGCAGGTACTCCAGAGGAGAGGTTGAACTTATATAGGCTTTGGGGAGAGAACGTGTCGTGTGAAGTTCTGAGAACATCAGGCCAGGCGTGTAGGTAACTCTGGGTACTCTGGCACCAGGGGACCATCTGTCCAGCCCCAGATTTCTTTCCAGCCATGTGTTCTGTTTGCTGAGGGCAATGTGCTGGTCCTTTCAGTGGTTTGTTGTTTATATAAATTGGTATAAATTGGTATGTTTACTGAGGTCTCAAGCCAGGCCTAACAATGTGAAACCCCAGCTCAAAACAAAACAAAACACAATGGTTGGGAGATAGCTCAGTAGCTTAAGTGCCTGCCTGGCAACTACAAGGTCCTGAGTTCAATCCCCAGTAAAAAATAAATAATAAACAAAAACAATCATAGTAACTCCATTAATAACGGAAAATGGGCACGATGCCAGCACTGCAGCATCTGATGAAGGCAGAGGCTCCCAGGGAGGAGCAGCAGCAGTGACCCAAGGTCACACAGATTAACAAATAGCAGACAGGGTTTGAATTGAGGATTCCAGACTCCCAGACCCAACCGTAACCAGTGATCCACCGCACAGCCCACTCCTCCTGCACTGAGGCCTCCCTCCCAGGGAGGACCCATCCCCTTCTTGGTCCTGACTCCCTCTCTCTTGGCCCTACGTACCCATGGAGTGAGTCCACACCCTCTCTACATTCCAAGACTTGTTTTCCTCTTCTCAAATTTGGGGGGGATATATATATTTATTACCCTCTTCATACATATAAAGAGAATGACTTTCAGTACCAACACAGATGCACATCCCTGCCGCTATAAAAGAGCACATGGAAAGAGCTTACGAAAGATCAGGCAAAATTTCATGGAAACATACATAACATCAAGAATACAGTTTGAAAAGCAGAAATTTAGAGGTAAGGCACAGTGGTGTGCATTCTAAGAGGCTGAAGCAGTAGGATCTCAAGTTTGAGTCCTACTGCCTGGACCACTTGGTAAAATACTGTTTCCAACCAAACAATAAAAAAAGAGGGGCGAGGGAGATAGCTCAGTAGAGTAAGTGCTTGCCTGGTAAATGCAAGGGCCTGAGTTCAATCCCTGGTTCTGCTAAACAAACATAAACAGTCTGGGGCCTGGCGGGATGGCTCAGTGGTCTAAAGCGCCTGCTTGGGAAAGCTTGGGTGGCTTCAGGGACCGTGGTTCATTCAATCCCTGGCACCACATGCTGCGTCAGCCCTGCCCTCCAGGCAAGCTGAGCAGGCCATAAAAATGAGTGAACAAAAAAAAAAAAAAAAAAAAAAAAAAAAAAAAAAAAAAAAAAAAAAAAAAAAAAAAAAAAATAAATAAATAAATAAATAAAAAAAAAATGAGTGAACAAAGGTTCTGAAACAAGAATAAATAAATAAATAAATAAAATAAAATAAAAAATTATTAAAAAAAAAAAATAAAAGAGTGGCTCACGCCTGTAATCCCAGCACTCGGGAAGCTGAGGCAGGAGGATTAGTGTGAG
>PVJA010047864.1:0-14464 GCA_004027025.1 Myocastor coypus | reverse complement strand
CAATAGCCTCAAGAATTTGGATTAAGTCTTTGAAAATAGTACTTAATGTGTAGAATTCTCACTGTGACTAACTCCATATTCTGATATCCATGAAATAAACAATGACATTGTGGAGAGCAACGTGTAATACTAAAACCATGCTTAAATTACCTGTCATTTTGATGTTCTAGATATGTACTATTTATAATGTCATATCAATTAATGTTATACTCTCTTTAAAGTAAATATTTGTAGAAAAATTTTATTGCTGACTTCAACAGTAATAATTCAACTCCTCAAAATGTCACAAGTCTGCAACTTCTTGGCGTGAACCCTACAGATCAAGTCAGAACTGAGAGGAGGAGCTTGGCATGCCTCATTAAATCATTTTAAAATGCAATGTTTTTCATTGAAATGTTTCTATTAGTCTCCAAAACCATATAAATTATGTAACATATTTTTATAACGTTAACTTCAAATTTATAACCCTAATTTCCATTAATTTCATGATTAATCATGTTTTACATTGTGAATCTCCCATTGCTTCAATTTTTTCCAATGATAACTTATCATCCTGTAAATTTTAAGCTTTTTTGGAAAATTGCATAATATCATAGATTTTTGTTCTAACTACTCACCTTACATTATGTGTACAAACATTAGTCTATTTCAAACTACTTCTGTCCAAAAATATAGAAGGTGACTTATTCTCATTAAAAGTCAAATTACCTGATAACTATAACTCTAACTTGACTATTCCAGTGAATGTATGTGTACATGACTACATTTATCATGTTGAATTAATACATATACGTATGAGTTAATCTTTTTGTCTTAGTTACTCTTCTCTCATTGCTAGGAGAAACTTCCGACACTCAAAAAGAGGGGAGGAAAGGTTTATTTAGCTCACAGTTACTGGAGGTTTCAGTCTATATTCAACTAGCTCCATGGCACAGTGGCACATGGCAGAAAACAACCTTTCAGGGTGTCAGCTAAGAGGAAGAACACAGGGTTGGCAGGAGCCACTCAAGCAGCAAACTTCTCTTCCTTGCTTACATTGAAATGCAAATCACCTGCCATAAGGCAAGTGCAGCACTCATTCTCACAATAATAAATTACAAATTATAGAAGTCACCACAAGGCTGCATAAGGCTTTTGAGGGATACCTATACACAAACAATAACATATCACCCCTGGACCCCCAAAGACTCATTCACAACCCTTTATGCCAAAGACATTTTAGTTCATCCCTAAGTGTTGCCGAAGTCTCAGGAGTTCAGTATTGCTTAAAACTGCAAGTGTCAAGTCTCTCTGAGCCTCTACGCAAATGAAATTAAACACATCCAACATTCAAAGGCACAAAACAAACATTACTATTCCAAAAGGTACACACAGCAGGATACCAAATATTAGGACCAAAGCAAGTCCAAAATCTACAAGGGCCAACATTAAATCCTATAGGTCCTTGAACATCCAAAGCACTCTGTGGCATACTGTAAGCTGCCTGTGGCTCTGCCCCTATGACTCTCATGGTGGTAGCTCCTATGCTTCTCTCAGGCGGGCTTTGCTCCCTCTTTGCATGGTCCACATCCTGACTTTTCTATACTTCTGGAATTTCCACTGAATAGGCTTCCCACTCACAGCTTTATACACTGCCTTCTCAGAGGCACAGTATCTGGCCTCTGAAGCCTTGTGCAATATCTGTGGAAGCCTTCTTAAATTCAGAACTCCTGCATTCTCAATGTGCGTAAAACCACTGTCATATGGATGATGCCAATTCTGCTGCCAGATGGAGCAGTAGCCAGACTTCCTTCTCTCTTGCATGTAGGGGTTAAGTGCACTGACCCTGATTCCAAAGAATAAATTTTCCATGCTGGCACCATTCTGGAATATAGTGCTACTGCCGGTGCCATTCTTGAACAAAGGGCTCAGCAGCTTTCCCCTCATGGCAATGTCTCTGACCCTTGTAATTCTCAAATTGCAAAAGGTAGAGACCTACAACCTCCTATCATGCACTCAGGTCATTTTTTCCATTCTCTGGTTCTTTTTCAGCAATGGAGATCTCACATTTATCTGTGCATTCCATAGCTTTACTGGTGCTTCCTTTCTGGCCAAATTCACATTCTTAATTCTCCTGCTGGGCTCCTTGCTCTTGATTAGCAACATAAATCTGTCTAAAAGCTGCCAATAGCAGCCATGCCACCACCCCAATATTTGGCTGCTTTGAAATATCTTTTGAAAGATTCATCAGTCCACCGTGTCTAAACTCAGTCTTAGGCAATGTTTCTGGGCATGAGTAAAATGCAGACAATTTCTCTGCTAAGTCAAAATACGAATGATCCAGAGTCCGACAACCAGTGCAGTCTTTCTCCCCAGCAGAAGCCTCCTGAGCTTGGTCTTTACAGCCGAGCTTTCTATCAGCCTACTGGTCTCCTAAGTTCTGACCAGAATCTCCTCTACAGAAGAGCTGAAAGTGTTTGAGCTCTTCGCAAGTAGAAAACATCTCCAACCTTTCCTATCTCTTCCCATAAGCTATTTCCAAAGACTTGTTATACACAGGGTCAGGCTCATCCACAGCTGCGACCCCACTCCTGGCTCCAAATTCTGTCTCAGCCACTCTTCTCTCGTTGTTGGGACAAATATGAGACACATGACGTGGATTACAAGTTTTTGGGAATGACTTCTGGGAAGAGACAGGAAAGGTTTGAAGAGGTCATCTATTTGTGAAGAGCTTTAACATTATAATGTTTTATATAAATAATGAATAATTTTATGAAATATATTTAATCATTACAGTGACTAATGTTTATGTGAAAATTTGTTCAAGGACAGAAGTAGAACATTGTTAAAGAGCACTAGTTGGAAACTACCTTTTTCTCTACACTTCCAAATGTTTAGACAGCCATGCAATTAGAATTATCTCTATATGAACTGAGCCTTGCTTATGCTTTAAACAAATGTGTCTAAGTATAGGTCTTATTGGCTCACAGAAACATTTTGAAACTCGTGGAGATAGTTTGTGCTATTATGATTATGAAGTGGTACATTCTACTGACATCTAATGGAGAAGAGGACAGCGATGCTACTAAATATCTTACCCTGCCTAGGAACACCTAACAATAAGAAATGTCCAGTCCAAAAGGACTCAATCTCTTACTGTTGTCCTTTTGGACTGGATATTTCTTAAAGATAATAAAAGAAAGTGAGGGAACAAAAATTTAAAATTTCTTGAAAGCCTGTAGTAAAAACAAAAAAGAAAGCATGTAGTAATATTCAATCAAATCTCCCATCTTACACAACCATATCTGTTAATCTGGCCAACACATTTGACAATAAAATAGATAATATATTAGTCACTTTGATAAGCTGTTTTGCTTTGAAAATGTGTGGTGTGTGTGTGTTGTATGTTAACCTGTTTCTGTCATTGTCTTTTTTGTCTTGTTTTTATTCTTCAAAATAAACAATATAAAAACAATTATTGTTAATTTAAAATGCATTAAAATATGAAAGGAAAGAAAAATAAATAGAAATCCATGAATGATAAACTTCAGGGTTCACACCATACATTTCTGAGTATAAGTGTAATTGTTAATATTACAAGTCCAGACATCTTGAATACAATTATATATATATATATATATATATATATATATATATATATAGTCACTTCAACTAGAATGTGTTATAACTTAAATATAGTGAGTAATGATTTCCAGATAACAGGACTATTATAAAATTTCTAATAAGAAAATGTTATGATAAAATGTGAATGCACCTAGTCATACCATAAATGATGCTTTTGTATTATCCATTTTTTAGAGTTTATATCATCAAGTAACATTGAGTTTTTGGGATTTTTTTCATTGGAATACATTGTTATAAGATTCAGAAATACAAGCAGATGTCAGTGCTATTTGGTATAAAATATCAAAAGAAAATGCACAAATTTTAAGATTGCTTCATGAAATAAACATGTTGTCTGCCACAGGAAGACATATTTTAGGATTTCGGAGTAGAGTATATTAGCTCAGGAAATCTGAAATCTCTAAATCTGAGAAAAAATACGTATAATAGCCTACACTTAAAAATAAAGAAAGTCTATACAAAAGACTTAACAAAATGAAAGACTGGAAAGGTATTTCATGCCCCAGGTCCCTCAAGTAAGCAGGGGTAAAAAAGAAATTAATCTCCGACAGTATAAACTTGAAGATAAAGCTGACTGTACACACAAAGATGGTTGTTGCATATAACTTAAGTGAATAATCCAATAAAAGGAGGGAACAGACAGATTTATGTGTTCACTGAATAGTGGAATACTTTTATTCATAAAACAAACATTGTGAAATATAAGATCAAATAAGCACTAATGTAATCATTGTTAATGATCTCAATATTCCTTTATTGCAGTGATGGATCCACTAAAAATAATAAATATCAGAGATGATTCATTTGATTAAACATATGGATTTAACACATTCCCAATGTGATTTGCCAGTGTACTACAAGAGTACATAGAATTTCTGCACAGTACATAAATCTTTCTACTATAGAACATATGCTAGTCTACAAACCCTGGTGAATAAGTATAAAAGAAGCAGGAATATGCTTACTACCAGACCACTGTGCAATGAAATTAGAAATGAACATTAGAAAAATGAGGAGCATTTTGGAAAGTTCATAACACCCTCTCAAACACTAAAAGAGTCACAGAAGAAATAAAGCTAATTTTTTGTAAGTTAATGACAGTGATTACATGCCACATTAGAATATTTGAAGTGCAGTGAAAGCAGTCCTAAGAGTGAAGTTCTTTGCAATCAGTGTTCACTTTAGAATGATACAGTGAGGCTAAATACATAAATTATTGAAAAAATTCAAGAAATTTAGAAAGAATATAAATCAAAGCCCTAACTGAAATTATGATGAAAAGTATAAAGATCTGTAAGGAAACTAAATAAATTTATCTTTTTTTTCAGTACTGGAGACTGAGCTTAGGACCTTGAACTTCTCAGACAAGCACTTATTCTACTGAGTTATCCCCCCCAGCCCAGGAAACTAAAGAAATTGAAACATTAAAAAATAAAGAGAACCAATAAATTGGTTGGATTTATGAGTTGGTTCTTTGAGAAAACAATAAAGATAGATGAATGCTTAGCAAAACTTATCAAGAGCAAGTGAAAAAATACATCAATACAGTTAGAAATAGAAGGTGAAATCACAACGAACACTGTTAAAATTGAGAAGATAGTAATTACTAAAAAATTGTATTCCAACAAACAAGAAAATCTAGAAGAAATGGATTAGTTTCTGGACTAATTCAAATTACAAAAACTAACCATTTCAGTTAATTTTTTCTTTGCTGGGACAAAACATCCAATCCCTAAAGGTAAAAGGAAAAAGTGTTATTTGGCTTACATTTTGTAGAATTTTTACTTTATAGTTGTCTGCCTCCAAAATAGCATGGCATCACAGAGAGGACTCCCAGAAAAGAAATTTGATGACATTAAAATGAGAGGAAATAATACTATATCTATATTGATATCCATATTAATATCAATATAGATATGTAAAATAATACAATTTTAAAATTTCAAGACTTGCTGAATTTACCACTATAATCTACAATAATTTAAAGGATCTGTTACTGACAATACTCCAAATATTCTTCAAATAAATTAAAATGGCCGAAGGTGGGGAAAGAGATCAAGTCAGCCAGTTCAGCATGTGGTACAGCAACCCATTGCAGGAGGAAAAATCGGACCAAGTCATCTACTTAATGCAAGATAAACGTTGTATACAGAATCAATGCTTGGAAAAATCCAAAGCAACAGCAAAATTTAAACCAGCATGTGAATCAGGGGACCAGATAGACAAGGCCAGGCCAAGATGTGCGTGATATATCCACAGTGGGTTAGATGAGAGAGATTGAGATAAGGCCTTGCTGAGGTATACATGAAACCTCAAGATGAGCTCCAAACCTAGCACAAATCCTATAGGAAAACTGGATGGAGTACAAAGCATATTTCTGGGAATGAACTTGGTCATTGCCACAGACTTAAAAACACCAGAAGACTGTAATGATTTTATTATTTGTTTGTTTGAGTTATTTCTCTGTAGTTGAGATAGTATTTTGTTTATTTTGTGTGGTTATCATTGTTTTAGTTTGGGTTTTGATTTTTTAATTTCTTTTTTCTTGTTTTCATTAGCTAGGCTTCTTACATTTCTTTTTTTCTACCACACTTATTCTTAGTCTCTTTCCTCAGCTATCCCTTTTTTTTCTATATTTTAGTGAAGGGTCTACAGGATGTACATGGTCTCACTATATACATCAGATGCATAGTCATCCAGCAATTTACAGCCTCCAAAGAATTAAGATTGCATGTACACACCATGCCTAGTATTAATTGCTACCTCAGTGTACTTTGAGGACAGGGCTGGCATGGCACACTGGGGATCGAACACTGGTCTCTGCACCCTGCCTCAGCAAGAGCTTTAGTCTGCTGAGCTATCTGACTGGTCCTCTCAACTACTTCTTGAAATTATGCATTTTAAACTGGGCAAATATTGTCCATTTTCCTGAAGTTTCACATCAGTACATTCACATCTTATCTTTTCTCTCTTATGTTCTACAACTTCCAAAAACTTGGGCCATTGTCCTATGACATACAGCCTTGATTCTAGTGTATTTCACCTATTTCATCTCCCTGTCTCTTCCTTTTCCACAATTGAAAGCATGACAACCTGTGCAACAGGATAACCTCACTCCACTGTTGGGAAAATCATTGCATAATAGTTTCTGGGATACATTGGATCTTGTTATATAACTAGCTTTCAATGTTATGATCAAAGTTGTCAAGATAATAGTTACTACAGTTATCAGAAACTTTGTTGTAATTGATACTATTAATATTACTTGCTAAATTATTTCAATCTGCATGACATACATGTTATTATCAGCTTTTCATGACATGATGAAACTGATGATATTGGGTCATAATCATGAACATAATCCCTTACCAAAAGAGTCGGTGGTGAATAAAATAGCCACTTTTCACCCTCAACAAATGGGACTGTATTTTCTTGAGATAGTTAAAAGAATGACCTATATCCTGCAGATATTGCATAGGATCAGGTGTCTCCTACGTCAGCCTTTCCTCTAGCAATAAAGCTATACACAATAATAAATTGGCAAACAGCAACAGAGAAAAAAAGAAAAATTATGAAATGATGAGACAGAATCAAAATTCAAACCCAGATTTCCAACCCACCCCGACAGGCCCAGAGAATAAGAGAGAGGAAATCAAAAGTCAAGCACTAAACTACAACTTTCTGAAATAATAGCAGCTGAAGTAAAAAATGACAGAAAAAACCCAAAGCACAAAAAAGGATTTAATATACGAGTAAATGAAACACATTGAACCCCAAACAAACAAACCAAAATAAATTTACACCACAGTATGTAATAATCAAGACTTGAGAAACTCAGCATAAGAACAAAACATTAAAATCAATTAAAGAAAAGAAACAAATCAGTTATAAAGGAAATTCCACAGAATTACAGCAGAATTGTGAGCACTAAAACATAAAACAAGGAAAGTTTAGAGTGGTGTATTTCAGTCCTTAAAAGAAAACATCCACCAAGGTAGATCGACATACTCTGCAAAATTATTCTTCAAAGTCAATCAAGAAATAACATATTTCTATGCCAAAGAACACATGAGAAAATTTAGGACCACTAAAACTTGTCTTTACAGTGCTCTGAGGATATGTTTTAAAGAGAAAATGAAGACCACAATTAAAAGAATGACAGTAGAAAGATACCACTCAGGAAGGGTAGTAACTTTTTTCTATTTTATAAAGGAAACAAAATAATAAATAAGCATTAGAAATGATATAAAATTTCACCAAAGTAATATGAATTCAACAATAATTGTTGTATTGCATGGTGGTCTCCTCAGATTAGTTGTTTAGATTACCAGATAAAAATGTGTAAAATTGCTTAAACTAAACAAATGAAGTATGATATAATTTATTCACGAAAGATTTTATACAGAAAATACAATAAAACTTTGAAAACTAACTTTATATAGAAGTGAAATGTGTTCATACGTTGTTTGAAATAGTAGTTGAAAAGTACCTCTCTGCTAGTGGATATCTGATCTAACCCTGAAAATGCTGCCTATATGTTACATATTAATGAGATGAAATCAGAAATTATTGTTTGTTGTGAAAACAGTGTTCAAAGATGCATCTTTGGACAAGATGGAAGAATGGGGATTGAATTTATATTCTCTTCAGAAATAACTAAAAATATAAGATACACAAAAGAACAATTATTGAAACTTTAGATATTACAGAGTGAAGTATAGCTATTCACAAGAGATGGGCCACAAATGAAGTAAGAGCTGTGATTACCCCCAGAACAATGGCTTAGGAAAGTTCCATGCTTGGCAGAGGAGGAGTGAGCTCAGAATCTAGAGATCTGCTGGAATTGAAGAAAACAACCTAGAAAGTCAGAGCAGCCAAGGTAGCTATAATTTGGAACAAAAAGTACTGAAAATGAGTTATGCCCCACACAGAGAATACTTTGAAAATTCACAAGAGTTCTCAGAGATCATACAAGCCAAGAATAGTTTCTTTTCCCATCAATTAACATGGGAAATTTCATAATTCATGAAGTACCAATGAGAGCAGTGAGGAAGGAATTTATTTCAATAATAGTGTCAATTAGCAGTCAGATAAGTGCTTTCCTGATTCCTTCTACAAGCTTTACAAAGAAGACGTGCAAGGAACAGACTAATTTTAAGTAGCATAATTACTGTAGAGATCAGTGGCCAAAGATATTTTACATATTATTAAGCTGTGACTAGTGGTGCACTCCTGTAATACCACTAATGAGAAGAATGAGACAGGAGAATCACTGTGAGTTTGAAACCTGCCTAAACAGCATCATGATAACTGGCCAAAAAGGAAAAGAGAAGGGAATATAGCCCCAAAGATCAAAGTTAAAATATTTCTCATTCTGTATAATTACCCGATAGGCAAAAATTAAGAAATTAAAACCCACATATAGAAGATGGAATAAATCAAAATTGATTCTGAAGTAATGGACAAACTGAATATACCAACATCAAAGCCATTACTATAATGATAACGCATATGTTTAATTAACTAAAGGAAAGATTAACATGTAAGTATAGTGGAATATGTATATGAAAAACTAAACTTTGTGTCTTTAAAACTACAGTGTCTGAGGTAGGGAGAGGGCTCAGCAGTAGAACAGCTAGCTTGGCAAGTGCAAGGAGTAGGTTTTGATCTCCGGTACCACATATGGTGCTACCTCCAGAACAGAGTGTGGTGGTACACAGCTGGAATCCCTGTGCTGGGGAGGCTGAAAACAGGAAGATTGCTATGAGACTGAACTAGGTAGGGAGACACTATATCAACAACAATAAAAATCTATAGTGTCTGAAATGAAAAAAGATTGGATAGGAGTATTAGATTAGACTTTGGAATTAAAAGATTATGCTTTTGAGAAGAACAGTGAAGTGATTTTGAATGTATAGATATAGAAATTTCAACAAATAAAAAATAAGGTATGAGATAACATCAAAGGAAAGAAAAAAGAAAAGAGAATGTGTGAGTGAGCTCTCCTGGGGCCCGTTGGAAATTGATTAGACCCAGAACCTGGCCCAGTGTGTGAGAAGGACCACCAGGATCCCACCAGAAACTCATGAGAACCAGAAAGCAGACCCAGTGCCAGTGTGGGATTGCCCTGGGCCTGCCAGAATTTCATTCAACCCAGAAACAAGGTTCGACATGTGAGATTACCCAGGACCTACTCAAAACTCATTGAATCCCGCAATCAGGCTCGCAGTGTGAGTGAGACCACCTTAGGAACGCTGGGAATTCATGAGACACAGCAAGTAGGCCTGGCGTGTGAGTGGAGCTTCATCCATCAGACAGGCCCAGTGTGTAAAACTGAGGCAGAACTCCCTGCAGAGAGCTGAGAGACAAGCTCGACCCAGCTATTCCAGGAGCAGAACTTCTTTGCCAGAGTGGCGCAGCAGGTTCACCTCTAAGGGCTGCAGTGAGTGGGAAGAAGTGGAGCACAGCACCCAGGTCCAAGCTATACCAAACTAAACGAGTTTGAACTTGGTACATCTAGATATGTTGCTGAGGTAAAACTACCAACGCACTATGCTGAAGGTCAGAGGGCAGGACAATACAAAATGATAAAGAGAAGGAGCAAAATGTGCTCTCAGGCCCCGAGCTCACCCATAACAAATGTAGGAGAAAATAACATAGAAGAAATTGGAAATCACACACCTGAAATCTCTGAAGTAATAATATCTGAAGTAAAGGAACAACTGCAGAAAGGCATAGAAGAAATCAGATAGGGAACAATTTCTGAAGTAATAAAAGAAATGATAACTATAACGAACGAAGTACTAAGTTCTTCTAAAGAAGACACAGATAGAGGCTGAGGAGATAGCTCTGTGTCACAATTGCCTATTGGACCATTGCAAGGTTGTGAATTTGGACCCTGCTCCAAAAAAAAAAAATAAAAGTAAATATTTAAAGAAGACACAGATGAGAAATAGAGATCGGTACCTCCGCGTCACACCAGAGTGACTTCCTGCTCCATGTAACACACAGAATGACGTCTTGAACCTTCTGATGCTATCCATCACAAGTATGCCAAAGGGAGGGAATAAGACAGAACCTAAGTGAACTAAATTAAATACAAACTCCCAATTTAATATCAGCTTAGCTACACAGACATAACGATTGCTCTTATTGTGCAAAATTCAAAACTCATTAATTAAAAAAGCTTGTCAAGCCGGGCGTGGTGGCTCACGCCTGTAATCCCAGCACTCGGGAGGCTGAGGCAGGAGGATTGTTGCGAGTTTGAGACCAGCCTGCGCTACAAAAGTGAGCTCAAGGCCAGCCTCAACTGCATAGCAAGACCCTGTCTCAAAAAGACAAAAAAAAAAAAAAAGCTTGTCAAATGCTACAGTACTAACACTACTGTTAATGTTCCTAAATCTATAAACACAAAACTATAATTGTTTTAGCCATATAATTTCATCTGAAGTAAAAAGAAAAAAAAAAAAACGGCAGAAAGTTACACAGGAAATCAGATCAGAAATAAACACTGAAGAATAAAAGAAAATGCTGAATTAATAGAACCTAAAATAAAGAAACAATTGAAAAATGGTATAGAGGAAACCAAGTCAGAAATAATTTCTGAAATAAAAAATTATCCGAATTAATAGGATCTGAAGTTCAGAGACAAATGCAGAAAGGTAGAGAGGAAATCATATAGGATATAATTTCTGATGCAAAAATAAAGAAAGAACAACCATAGAGAAAGAATTAAAAACTGCTTCTGAAGGAGACACTAATAAAAATTGGGAAAAGATTAGAAAAATGATACATTCATTGAATGTATAAGAAAAAAATAGAACACATGAAGCAGACTCAAAGAGATGCATGGGAGCTTAAACCCTCAGTGACAAGCTGACAAAGCAATCTAAATGAAAGTGAGGACAGTTTCAGAAGTTGAGGTCACTGTAGCAGCCAGGGAAAAGGTAGGAAAGGATCTCTTAGAAACAACTAGGATGCACGAAAAAATAATTCAACATCTACAACATGATGCAAATAAGAACAACATGAGATTAATAGGCATCAGTGATGAAGAAGGAGTTAATACAAATGATATAGAAAGAATATTAGCAGAAGTAATACCAGAAAACTTCCAAAATATGGGGAGACAATTTGACTTTCAGGTAACTGAAGTATATACAACACCAAATACTGTCAAGCTTATTAAAAATACACCCAGACATATAATGGTCAAGATTCCAGAAATATAACAGAAGAATAACATACAAAATGGCACTAGAGAAAAGAATCAGATCACATTTAAAGGAAAACCCATCAGAATAATGCGTTTTTTCTCTTTACAAACCATAAAGTCAAGACGATCATGGAGTAGAGTTCAAGTGGCTCATGAACAAAATTACTGCCTGGACTACTATACCTTGCAGAACTCTCTTTGAAGTTTGATTGAGAAGTGAAATATATTCATGACCAAGAAAGATGAAAGAATTTCATAATAACAAAGTCAATCCTACACAGTCTACTAAAAGATATTCTAGAAAGGAACAAAATGACTAGAACTCCACACATGAGAATGGAAAGAGCCTACCCAACCAGGTGAACAAAGGAGATAAATGAGTAATCAAAGCAGTTAAATTTTATGGCAAGCATAATCAATACATCTCACTTATAACTATCAATGTAAGTGGTCTCAATTCATCAATTAAATGAAATAGGCTGGCATATGGATTAGGAAGTAAAACCTAACAATATGCTGTATATAAGAAACACTGAACTCATAAAGAAATTCATAGTCAAAGGATCGAAAACAATACTACATGCCCCAACACCTCAGAAAAAAGCAAGGGTTACAATCCTACTCTCATGCAGTCTCAAATTCAAACGAAGAATGATCAAATGAGGTAAAGAAGGCCATTGTGTACTGTTTAGGGCAAAAATTAAAGAGAAAAACATGCAGATAAATATGTATACATCCAACATGGGAGCACCATCAATATAAGACAAATCTTTATGGACATGAAAACTCTAATATCCAATATCACAATCCTAATAAGAGACCTTACCACCCCCATTATTCCAAACTATCAGTCAAGCAGACAAAAAGTAAAGAAAGAAATAATAGAACTAAACCAGTACTTGGAAAAAATTGACTTGTGGACACATACAGCATGTTCCACCAAAGTACATATTTTTCAGCTGCTCATGGGTCATTTTCTAAAATAGACCACATACTATTCCATAGATCATGCTTAAGTATATGCAAGAAAACAGAAATTATCCCATACATATTATGTGACCGCAGTGAAATGAAACTGGAAACAAATTACAAAAGAAACCACAAGAACTCCATAAACACGTGGAAATTAACCAGCACCCTCCTTAGCAACCAAATGGGTTACAGATGAAATTAAACAAGAAACTAAAGAATATTCACAATTAAAAAATAAACTGAGACAAGTTGTCGTTTAATTTTTGGTCCAGTGCCGAAAGAAATGACAAGAAGACCTGATGAATGTAGCTTCAGAGGACTCACTGATATTTCTGTGCCTCAGTGAGCCCAGAGCCTCAGAAGGCTCTTCTTTTTATTTAGCATTAAAAAAATGTCTAAGGAGTATATATCACCACTTTAATAGATACAGCATATTCCAGACATGTAGCTCACACAAATACTAAAAGATAATACTTTAAGCAGGGAGGAAGCAACCGCTGGTGTCACGTAACAGACAAACAAACAACAGGGCACCCACAGGATGAGTTGCCATCCGCAACGCTGAGCTCCAGCTTTCTGGGTGTCTCAGGCAACAGAAGGTAGCCCTCCCTGGGCTCTGTCTATAGTTCACCATTTCTAGGGACACCTATTGGTCTTCAATCTTATCTCGATGTCACTACAACAACTTGTCAGAATAAATGGGATGCAATAAAAGTAGTTCTTCGAGGAAAATTTGTACCTTTGAGCTCACACTTTAAAAAACTGAACTGCAACAAATACTCTAATTTTTCACCTTGATCATCTAGAAAACGTAGAGCAAACCAAACCAAAAGATGAAAGATGGGAGGAAATTTTAAACAGAGCAGAAATTAGTTCAATCAAGGGAAAGGAAACAATACAAAGAATGAAAAAGTAAAAAACTTAGTTCTTTGAGAAATTAAAGAAAATTGATAAGCCCCTAGCTAACCTTATCAAAAAAGGAAAGAAAAAACTCGAATTCAAACATTAAGGTATAAAAAGGGTGAACTTACCGCAGATTCAGTGGAGATTCAGAACATCATTCATAGCTACTTTGACAATCTTGACTCTCACAAAATCGAAGACAGATGAAATGGACAGATTCTTAGAAAGGTACAAATTACCAAAACTGAATTAAGAAGATATAAGAACATGCAACAAACCAATAACAGCAAATTAAATACAAAATGTAATAAAACATACCAACAAAGAAACTTCCAGGACCTGATGGATTCATCGCTGAATTCTACAAGAAAATTACGTAGGATAGAATGCCAATACTCCTCAAACTCCTTGATGAAATTGGAAAGGAAATGATCCTCCCAATATCATTCTTGGAATCAAGCATTATATTGACATCCAAATGACAGAACAATGCAATTAAAAAGAGAACTACAGGCCAATGTCTCTCATGAACAAAAATACAAATATCCTTAATAAAATCCTCAGAAATAGAATATGGCAATCCACTAAGTAGATTATAGACCATGACCACATCGGATTTATACCAGGGATGCAAGGATATTTCAATATATGCAAATCTATAAATGTAAGACACAAGAGCAATAGAGCTAAATCAAAAATTATGTGATCATCTCAGTTGATGTAGAAAAGGCTTTTAACTAAGTCCAAAAC
>PVJA010047863.1:0-14625 GCA_004027025.1 Myocastor coypus | reverse complement strand
AGTGCTGGGATTACAGGCGTGTGCCACCACGCCCGGTTCCTTCTTTTTTTCATCATCTTGGAAAGGAGGGCCCGAAAGAGCAAACCTGATTTTTATTTTTTTATTTTTTCAAACCTGATTTTTAAAAAGGTGTCAAATATCCCATGTACTGAAAGGAAAAAAAAAAAAAAAAAAAAAAAAAAAAAAAAAAAAAAAAAAAAAAAAAAAAAAAAAAAAAAAAAAAAAAAAAAAAAAAAAAAAAAAAAAAAAAAAAAAAAAAAAAAAAAAAAAAAAAAAAAAAAAAAAAAAAAAAAAAAAAAAAAAAAAAAAAAAAAAAAAGGAAAACCAACCAAACAAAACAAAAAACCAGAATGGTCCCATGGGTACAGCAAACACAGATGGGCATCTCAGAAACATGAAAGCACAACACCCAAAAAGCGTTGGCAACTGACACTGTACAGGTATGCCGTAAAGTGTGGGTGCCTTCCTCATGTTGGGGGTAGGATGCTGACTGGAAGTTACAGCTGAAAACACTAGACGAGGGAAAGACCAAAATTCAAAGCATGGTTTGTAATGTGTACATGTTGCTCTTGCACCTTGTAAAGGAAACAATTAGAAGTCCTAAACCGAATAAGCCAGGCGCAGCCTGTAAGCAGCTATTTTCCACCATAAACATCAGGATTTTTGCTCTGGGGTTGGGGAAGGGAGGCAGTTCTATCTTTAGTAGCATGTGGGGAGGGGTGGTTGGCAAGATTCAGCCCCTTCTTGGGGTTCGATTTGTAGTTGCTCACTTGTTCTTTTGTTTTATGCTCTTTTCTGTATCCATTACAGTGTTGCAGCAATGAAAGTTTCTTTATTTTATTTTATTTATTTATTCATTTTGGCTTTTTTGAGACAGGGTCTTGCTATGCAGTTCAGGCTGGCCTTGAGCTCACTTTCGTAGCCCAGGCTAGTCTCAAACTCATGCTGATCCTCCTGCCTCAGCCTCCCAAGTGCTGGGATTACAGGCGAGCGCCACCACGCCCGGCTGAAAGTTTCTCTAAAGCACCCAGTGGGAAGCCACTGTGGAGATCTGAAGCCACAGGTCAGGTCTACACTTCGTGAGGATGCGATTGTAGAGGAGCGGAAGGGAAGGAGGAAGGCAGTGTGACAGCTCTGAGGCTGTCCAGGTGCAAAGAGTGGCTGTGAGGTGGGTGAGCGGCCGTGGAGATGGAAAGAAGAAGGAAGTTTGACTGACGTCAAAGAAAGGTCCAGTTGACTTGAAGGCAGGTTGGAAATGGGGGCAGAGGGCCCTGGGGATACCTCTGAGTTTTAACGTGTTTAGCAGGGGGTGCTGGTGTCCACCAGGCAAGGAACAGCAGAAAAGGACCAGCATTGGGCTAAAACAGGTGGGAGAGTCTGGACATGAGTTCCAAATGCTTCCAAAATATTCAGGAGGAGCGGTCAAGCAAACAGCCAGACCTATGGGTCTGGTGCTGAGTCATCTTGGTGCAGGGTGTAATTAAGCTGGATTGCCCTGGGGACAGTAGAGCTGAACACCACTATGCAGGACAGTCTTTAATAGCTGGATGCAGGGGAGAGAGGAAGGTCTAGCGAGCATTGGGGCTCTGCAAACGCCAGGAGAAAGAGTACTTTGAGAGAAGAGAAGTGGGAAGCCCTGTTGACCGCCCTGGGAGATCAGTCCCGAGGGCACAGCATGTCCTGGAATGCGTGTGTGTGTGTGGGGGAAGCCACCAAATTAGCTTGACTTTTGGTCTATTTTGCCAAGGCACAAACACCATCCCACCATTTTGCTGGGGGGAAACTTCCAGGGTTCACCTTGGCTTCCAAAATAAAGTCTCCACTTCTTAGCTTAGCCTCGATTTCCTGCTGGTTTGGCTCTTGCTTGACTTCCCCATCTTGAGCTTTGTCTTCAGGACTGGCTCAGGCTCAAGGTGGCTCTTGATCAGACCTCACTCACCCTGGCCCCCATTCTCAGTCTGTCCACCTTTCCCCATTCAGCTGCCACATCCCCCAAGATCTCAGATCCCTCCAGCTGGCAACAATCCCTCCAGCTTCCTGCTTTTCCTTTATAGGAAGAGCAGCATCAGAGTGGATTCTATTTCCCTCCACTGCTTTTGGTATGTTGGAAGGCATGAACTTGCCCTGGTCTGTGATAAACTGGGGCCCTGTTAAACTTCAGGACAGGAAAAGATATCCCTAGGGCAGGATAGAAGGACTTAGAAGACAGAATGGCACCTTCCCACCCAAACTAGGTCTTCCGTGGTGCCCAGTCCCAACTCCACAGGGCCTTCCCCACAGGTCTAAGCACAGAATCACAATTGCTTCTCAGCCTTTTGGCTAAGATCAAGTGTAGCACAGAATCACAGTTTTACCTCCTGGCATGATGGCACACTGTTCTTCAAGAAACAAACAAACAAAAAAACAAACAAACAAACAAAAAACATTTCAGGAAAGCTTGTCTCCAAGACAGAAAAATGCAAATCAAAAATCAACTCCAGTTTTTTAAATTTTTTAAAATAATTTTTTTTTCTTGTTTCAGAACTTTTGTTAGTTTATTTATTTATTTTTATGGCTGGCTCAGCCTGCCCTGAGGGCAGGGCTGGTACAGCATGTGGTGCCAGGGATTGAACTGCAGTTCCTACAGCTGCCTAAGCTTTCCTAAGCAGGTGCTTTAGACCACTGACCCATCCTGCTGGGTCCCCAGTTTTTAAAATTAAGAGCAATCTTTCAGAAGCACACAGCTAAACATTGACAGAGATGTGGAGAATCCCCTGTGTGCTGCTGGTAGAGCTGTGTATTTGACCACGCTTTCTAGAGTACCATACACAGTAGGATTTTACTCCTGAATCAGTATGCAAAGGAAGCTCATCAAGAGAAGAAAACCTGTTTATGTATAGAAATATGACCATAATGACATTTTCTGTAGTAGGAAAGAACTAGAAGCATCCGCAATGCCTCGCTGGTAGGGGAGTACAGTTAAAAGAGTCAAATAAGCCAGGCGTGGTGGCGCACACCTGTAATCCCAGCACTCGGGGGCTGAGGCAGGAGGATCGATGTGAGTTCGAGACCAGCCTGGGCTACAAAAGTGAGCTCAAGACCAGCCTGAACTGCATAGCAAGACTCTGTCTCAAAAAGACAAAAAAAAAAAAAAAAAAAAAAAGAGTCAAATAAGGGGTGAATAAATTAAGAAAATACTCAAAATTCTCTGGATTTCCCTGACAGTCAAGGTCAGAGGACCACAAGATGTTTCTCTCCCTTCCCCACCCCCAACACAAGACCTGGCCTATATTATATACCTGGTAGATGTTTATGGAGTGCCTAAGTAGACCGCTTGTGGTGCCTGTCATATACGCCATCTGCCTGCCTGGCATTTCTCCCTCCAGAAGCCTTCTTCCACTACCCCTCAGCCTTATGTCTTTAATCTGCTTGCCTGGTTCTATGAGGCCAGATCAGGCAGGAGGCTGTCATGTAGTCTAGTGGCTGAGCTTGCTAGCTGCCTACCTGTAGTGCCTCCACCAGAAATGAGCCAGCAGGTGGCTCCTCGTCAGAAGAAAATTTGTTTAAGCAAAATCACCACATGCCTTCTGTATCCTGGGCACATACATGTTGCAGGCTGGGTTCTCCAGAAATAGATGCTGCAATGAGTTTGGCATTCAAGGGGCTTTCTGAGAGCCAACACCTGTGGAAAGAGAAGGAAGCAGGATTGGGCAGACAAAGCCTCTGCCAACCTCCAGCCCAGCAGCCTGGAGCGCTGGAGGGAGTTTGGCCACCAGAATGTCTATTGTGAGATCCAAATTGCCAGGTCTTTACCTCTCCAGCTCTTTCTGTCATCAGCTAGGTGGGCAGCCCCAGAAAGTGCAGGGGTATTCTCTGCCATTGAGGCTGGCCCTGAAGGAGCTGATGGCTGGGGACTGTTGATCACACAGACTGTTTACATGAATAGAACATTGGATAGATGAGGAAGCTAGACCAAGGTCATCTCCATGAATGATTTTATCACTTCAGCTGGTGCTTCTGCCTATACCCAGCGCCCCCCCCCCCCCCCCCCCCCCCCCCCCCCCCCCGCCCCAGCCACCTACCCCATAGCAGTCCAGCATTACACTTGGGAAGGTAAAACGGAAATGATCACACCGCCAGGTACCCAACAGGATTGATGAGGTCAAAGGCAGTATCCAGAGTCCTCCTTTCCTAGTTCCCCATTTCTAGGAGTTGAGGTTCATGTGTTCCCAGAGCCTCCCATGCCCTTGGAACCTGCACATGCCTCTGTCACGGTACAGACCACCCAGGCTCCTCCCCCCGCACAGTGAGTTTTTCCAAGGCACAGACATTACCCTGTTATTATTATTATTATTATTATTATTATTATTATTATTATTATTATTATTTGCAGGACCAGGGATTGAACTCAGGACCCTGTGCTTGCCAGGCAGGTGCTTATTCTACTGTGCTATCTCCCCTCCCCCCATCATTATTTCTTAAGCATCACTTTACATTCTAGAAGATGTACTAGTTTTCCTGTTGCTGGGACACAATGCCCAAGCCCCACAATTTAAGCAGTTAAACTTGGCTCATGGTTCTAGGGAATTCAGTCCGTGATAGGCTGGCTCCAAGGTGGAGACATTGTGGCAGAAGGTGTAGGGAAGGAAAGCTGCCCATGGCAGCTGGGAAGAACCCAGAAACAGCACCAGGGAAAGAGAGAAGCTGGGGATCCAGCATAGATCCAGGGCCCCACCACCATCACTAACCCACATGGGTGCTTTACTAATCCTCTAGGGAGCTCCAAGCCAATCAAATTGATTCAGTTACGCATATCTCCCCTCAAAGGCAAGGAAGATTATGTCAGTTAGCTTTGGAATATCCAGGATGTGATCAAATTCAGCTCAACGACTTTCCGAGTGTGTGGATTTTTTTTTTTATTATTATTTTTTGTCTTTTTGAGACAGGGTCTCGCTATGCAGTTCAGGCTGGCCGTGAGCTCGCTTTTGTAGCCCAGGCTGGTCTCGAACTCGCACCAATCCTCCTGCCTCAGCCTCCCGAGTGCTGGGATTACAGGCGTGCGCCACCACGTCCGGCTAAGTGTGTGGATTTAGGAAAATACCTAGCCTGTCTGTATGTCACGGTCTCATGGGGATGAGCATGTGGTGAGGCTCTAGAGAGCATCGTGAAGGCACAGAGCAGGGTCAGTACTGAAAGCTACCAGGTTCTCCTTCACAAAGGTTGGTATTTAAAGTGAGGAAGCCAAGAAGAGGATCCTTTCCTCTTCTTCCTCCTCCTCCTCCTCCTTCTCCTCCCTCCTTCTCCTTCTCCTCCTTCTCCTCCTCCTCCATCTCCATCTCCTTTTGCCTCCTCCTCCTTTTCTTGCAGAACTGGGGATCGAGCTCAGGAGCTTGCCCTTGCCTGGCAAGTGAGCTATCTCCCTGGCCCCAATCCTATCTTCTTGCACTGAAAGAGGTCAGTGAGAACTCAAAAGCAAATTGCATGTGTCTGTGGATCAGGGGAAGAGTGACACAAGTTTTTGGAGACTGAAGTTTGAAATGACATGATTTAAAGAAAAATGCTAAGTAAAATAATTAGGGTGGTACATGGGTCTGGGTGATACATGAAGGAGCTTGCGAAGATGTCACTTGGGGGAAAATGGCCTAGGTTCAGGGTGCACTGAGGTCACTCATGCCCTGAGGGGAGAAATGAGACCAAGGCAGGTATCTGCTCCGTGACTGCAGTCCCAGAGAGCCCCATGGGATACGTTCATTGGCAGGCATCCACCTTTGCAATGGTGTGCTGGAAACAGGGCTGGCAAAAGGATCCAAAGTCTCACATTCTGGTCCTAGGAGCTTAGTATTTGCTGTGTTTTTTTAGTAAGTCGTCTCCCCGCTGGCTACTTCCATTACCTGGCATAACAGTGATGAGCGGCCGTACAAGCCCTGGAGTCCTTTATTAGAATTTACAACCCTCTAAGGATTGTGATGAAGCCCAACAGCCAGCAGATGGCAGCAGACCCTAAGGAGCAGATTGTAGGCACGCTGCGGCCCACCCAAGGGAGCGTTGGAAGAGTTTCGAAGAGCCAAGAGAGGGAGCGATGGTAAAATAGATCAGAGACCCCAAGGTGGGCGGGGGACAGAGGCTAAGTGGAAAGCTCGGAGGAGGGGCAGGGGAGCCGATGGGGTCGCAGGCCTGCTTCTGAGTGAGGCATTTTCTCTTGCTGGCTGACAGTAATTAGAGACCAACCCTCAGCTTGCAAAGTAACTAAGGATCTACTCCACCACCACCACATCCACAGGGAAGGTGAGTCTCCCTGCAGCATTCCTTACAAAAGGCTTTTGTATGTGTTTTGGGGGAAAAAATTAGCAGTTCGGTAAACTGCTAAATTCTACCTAAGACTCAAATAGTCATTTTTACCACCAAGTTCAAAGTGAGTTTTTACAAAATAGGTTGTTGGAGGAATTATGGCTAACAGCAAAACAAAACCAAAAGCAAAACAAAAGGTCTAAAAACAATCTGAGGGCTGAGGAAATAGCTCAGGGGCATAAGCGCCTGCCTAGGCATAAGGTCTTTGAGTTTGATCCCTGGTTAACTTAAAATAAAATTACAAAAACAACCTGAATGCTCATCAGTGGGAATAAACATAACCAATGCCACAATATATAGGAGAGAGAGAGAGCATACTTTTCTTTCTTTCTTTTTTTTTTTTTTTTTTGTCTTTTTGAGACAGGGTCTCACTATGCAGTTCAGGCTGGCCTTGAGCTCACTTTTGTAGCCCAGGCTGGTCTCGAACTCGCATTGATCCTCCTGCCTCAGCCTCCCGAGTGCTGGGATTACAGGCGTGCGCCACCACGCCCGGCTCTTTTCTTTCTTTCTTTCTTTTTTTTTTTTTTTTTTTTTTTGGTAACAAGAATTGAACCCAGGGCCTTTTCACTGAGCTACACCCCCAGCCCTTCTTGTTTTATTTATTCATTTATTTATTTATTTATCTATCTATCTATCTATCTATCTATCTTTTGAGTCAGGGTTCACCAAGAAGCTAAGTTACCCAGCCTGGGTTAGACCCAAACTTACCACCCTCCTGCCTCAGCCTCCTGGGTACTGGGGTTACAGACGTGCACCACCACAGCTGGGTTGCAGAGAGACATTATTTTTATTATTTTTTTCCAGGACTGGGGTTCAAACTCATGACCTTGCACTTGCCAGGCAGGCACTTGTGCCACAGAGCTATCTGCTCAGCCCCAAGAGAGAGACATTATTATTCCTGTTTTAGGAATGTGGAAATCAATGGATGTGATTTGCTGGCAGTCATGTGGCTTCGGTGGCAACATCTCCTAGCTGGGTAGAGCAGGCGTTACACTAAGTCCCTGAAGGAGGGAGCCAGTGCTCCTACTGGAGGTTCTCAGAGCTCACCATGAGCCAGCATCATCAGAAGTCGGCTCCAGCCCACCTGTGACCCCAGCTCTGTGCAAGAGAACTTGAACCTGGCCTACCACTTCATCTCATTGTGTGCAGCTGGTGGACTGAGATTTTCTTTTCTTTTCTTTTCTTTTTTTTTTTTTAATGGCGGGCTCAGCCTGCCCTGAGGGCAGGACTGGCACAGTATGTGGTGCTGGGGGTCGAACTGCTTTCCCTGCAGCCACCTGCAGGCACTTTAGACCACTGAGCCATCCTGCCGGGCCCTGGACTGAGATTTTCTGAAGGTCAAAGAGAGAACAGACAATGAGACAGAGGGAAAATATGAACAATAGCAATGACAATGGATCTCTGAGGCAAAGGAAAAACAGTCTTCGCCCTGATACCCTAGGAACCAATTCATTTTAAATTATTTAAGCCAAGTTGAATTGAGCCATCTCTTCCATGTGGCTGGAATCATCCTGATGAACGCTTCTTGCATTCGTGGTAGAATCTCAGTTCAGGGTCTTCTCAACTTCTCTGAGACTGTGTCTAAATTCCCAAGTTCTTAGATAAGGTTGAGTCTGGGGACACGAGAATAGGTAGTTTATCCTCAGCTGTTATGCGTCCACACCGGCAGCATCCTTCACCCACCTTAGCTGATGAATATGCAGATGGCCGTTGGCACTCAGTCCCATCTGCTTTCTTTTTCTCCCTCTCCACATCTCTTGCTCTTGGGGACACTACAGATATTCTGCTGCCTGGGTGTTATGCTTAAGTGCTAGGACACTTCTGAAGATTTTCAAACACTTGGTGTCATCTGTATCACTTCTGGGTCTAGGGTCTCTCTGCTGCTCCCTATTATACTGGGTCTGAACAATTTCTAAAAGGCTGCCTCAGGGCCTGTTACGGTTGGGATCCGCTATGTTCTCCCTAAGGACACAGGGCATTGAAGGCTTGGCTGCTGAAGGACTGTTTGGAAAGTGCTTGGATCACAGGGGCGCTGACTGCATCAGCGGTGAGACCATCATCTGGAAGGAGATGGAGGCAGGAGGAGGCCGGGGCTGGTTGCAGGGAGTGGGTGGCGAAGGTGTGGCTGTGTGGCTGCGTCTGGTCCCCAGCGCCCCTTCCTCCCTGGCTCTCTCATGCTGTCCACTTACTGGCTGCCGTGCAGGGCACTGCTTTCCTCCACCCTACACTTCCATGTTGATATTTCTGCCCCACCAAGGCCTAAAAGCAACGGAGCTGGATAACCACAGGCCAAACCCCTAAAACTGTGAGCCAGCGTGAATTGTTCCGCCTTTAGCTTCTTTTTCTTTGGTATTGGTCACAGTGGCACAAACGCAGTACTCAACCAATCTGTCCAGATTCACTGCACAGCCCTTCCACTCCACGGTCTCTCTGGGAGGTGAGCATGGACCTTCTCTGGCCTTGGACCCACCAAGGAGCTAAGGGAACAAGTGGGCAGTTCCCCTCAGGACTCGTCTGACTGTCCTCTCCCCTGGGAAAGAGAGACCTTTACCTCCTCTGGGGCTAAGAAAGTCTTTCCCTGGTTTATGTTTATTCTCCTAAATCTTTTATGCTTTCTATTTGTCCTACTGTTTTGTTGTTTCTCTCCTTATTGCCTTTTTTTTTTTTTTTTTTTTCAATGGTAGCAGGGATCAAACTCAGGACCTTGAGCTTTCCAGGCAGGTACTTATGCCACTGAGGTATTTCCTCAGCCCTTTTCTTTTCTTTTTTCTTTCTTTCTTTTCTCTGATTTTTCTTTTTGGTCTTTATGAGATAGGGTCTTACTATGCAATTCAGGCTGGCCTTGAGCTCACTTGCAGCACAGGCTGGTCTTAACTCACTATTGTAGCCCACACTGGCCTCGAACTTGTGACGATCCTCCTGCCTCAGCCTCCCTTGTGCTAGGATTATAGGTGTATACTGCCATAGTCAGGCTTATTGCTTTCTATAACTTACTGTTTGGTTTTTTTCCCCCTGTTTTGGGAATTAAACCTAGGGCTGTTGCACTGAGCTATACCCTCAGTGCTTTTAATTTTTTTTTTCAGAATTGGGGTTCAAACTCACAACCTTGCACTTGCCAAGCAGACACTTGTGCCATGGAGCCATCTCCCCAGCCTCCATTTTTTTTTAATTTTGAGGATTTTTTGTTTTGTTTGCAGTACTGGGGATTGAACTCAGGACCCCGCACTTGCCAGGCAAGTGCTTACTCTACTGAGCTATTTTCCCAGCACTTTAAAAATTTTTTTGAATGTAATATAACCATTGTTAAATTTAAACAATAAAAAAATTAAATAAAAAAATGCAAAATAAAAAAAATTTTTTTTGAAACAGGGTCTTACTAAATCACTAAGTTGCCTATGCTGGGCTTGAGCTTGCTACTCTTCTGATTCAGCCTCCTAGGCATTGGCACCATACTTAGCCTATTCCTAAGTGCTTAGAAATAGGCACCATACTTAGCCCATTTCTATTTCTTCCATGTTTATAGTAGGTGTCATAGCATAGCATGCATGATTAATGTAACAACATTTCATAACTAACACCTTTTTTTTGTGGAGCCGGGTTCAAATTCACGATCTTGCATTTGCCAGGCAGGCACTTGTGCCTCGGAGCTATCTCCCCAGTCCCACTAACACTGTTTTTCTTTCCAGAAAACACTAGAATTTTTTTGGGAGGCTGAGGCAGAAGGATCAGTGTGAGTTCAAGACCAGCCTGGGCTACAAAAGTGAGTTCAAGGCCAGCCTGAACTGCATAACAAGATCCTGTCTCAAAAAGCCAAAAAAAGAAAGAAAGAAAGAAAACAAAAAAAACCAAAACCAAAAAAACCCCCTAGAATTTTCAAATATTTTAGTTCTAATTTCCCCTACTCTTAATGTAAATATCACAGTTGGAAGTGTTTTAATTCTTTAACACCAAACGACTTTTTGAATGACTGACTGTACTACTAAAGATTGAACCTGAGGCCTCACCTATGCTAGGCAAGCCAAGCTACAGCCTGGCCTTTTTAAAAATGAAATATTTCATCCTTCATTTAGATTTATCAATATTTTTTACCATTCACTTGCTCTTTATTTTTTTCTCTTTTAGTTTTCAGATCTAAAATTGCTTTCTTTCTAAGATTGCCTAGAATTTCCTTAATGAGGTGATTAAACTGTTTTTGTCATAGAATACTTTTTTGTTTTCTCAGTAAATTTTCTTTTATTAGAAATTGGAGGTTCCTTCCAGCACACTGAAAATATTCTGCTGCTCCTGGCGCTCTGTGTCCACTGCAAAGTCAGCTGCTGGATAGTCACAATTCTTATTTCATATGTAAGGAAACTGAGGCTTGAAAGTGACCTGTCAGTTTTTGGAAGATGCAGCTTCTGTTTTATTTTCTCCAGTTACAGCCCAAGGTTTCCTCTTTGCCTTTGGTTTTCTGTAAGTTTCGCTATGATGTTCAGAGGTGTGGAGTGCTTCCCTGTGGCCCCTGTGGAGAGGTGACAGTGAACCTCTTAGAGTTCTCAGTGGTAACAGCCCACTGTGGCACGCCTGCCCCAGCTTTGCCACCACTGCCCAGGGATTCGCACCTTTCTCCAGCAGAGACGTTGCTATCTTTCAGCAGTTCCAGAAAACCTCAGATAATCTCTACTCATTGCCTTCTCTGCTCTTCTTCTGGGACTTGGTTTAAGTACGGTTTAGACTTTCCCATTCTAACCTCTGTGTCTATTTCTCACATGTGTTTTTGCATATTTTAACTTTTCATTTCATTCCATATATATATTCATGTATACATATATTTGTTCTGGTTTGTCTTAGACAGGGTTTCATTGTGTAGTGCAGGCTGGTCTTAACTCACTCACTATGTAGCCCAGGCTGGCCTTGAACTTATGGTGAACCTCCTGCCTCAGCCTCCCAAAAGCTGGGATTACAGGCATGTGCCACCAGGCCTGGCTCTCCAGGAAACTTTTGGTCCAGTGTTCAGTTTTCTTTTCAGTGGTGCCTAGTCTATTCTTGAATTTTTCTATTTACTATTTCTATTTACTTACATTTATGCGTTCTTCAGTTCTAGAAGTTCTTGTTACTTGTTTTAAATCTGCTATGCTGCTTTTTTATAGTTTCCTATTTGCTCCATGTTCTTTCTTTTCTTTTTCTTTTTATATTATAGCTGGCTCAGCCTGCCCTGGGGATGGGGCTAGTACAGCATGTGGTGCTGGGGATAGAACCACGGTCCCTACAGTTGCCTAAGCTTTAGACCATTGAGCCATCTCACTGGCCCTTTGTGTGTGTGTGTGTGTGTGTGTGAGTGTGTGTGTGTGTGTGTGTATTTTAGGGAAGGGTCTACAGTGTGTTCAGGGTCTCATTACTAGACCTGACTCGTAGTGATCTGCCTGTTTACAGCCTCCTAAAAGCTGGGATTATAGGCATGCCATCATGCCCAGTCTCATTGCCAACTTGGCACACCCTGGGGGTGGGGCTGGCATAGCAGGCCTGGTGATTAAATCTCCAGCCCCTGACCATGTTCTTTCTTTTATTTATTTTAATTGTAATTTTATTTATTTATGTCATGGCCAGCTTAGCCTGCCCTGGGGGTGGGGCTGGCATAGCATGTGGTGCTGGGGATTGAACCTTGGTCCCTACGGTTGCCTAAGCAGGTGCTTTAGACCGCTGAGCCATCTCACCAGCCCTGACGATGCTCTTTCAAACTTGTATTTTTTCACCTAATATATTAGGTCTTTTGCTGCTGTACCCAGATATCTGATATATGCAATTTAGAGGAGGAAAGTTCTGTTTGACTTACAGTTTCAGAAGTTTCAGGCCAAGGTCAGGGGACTCCAAGACAGAGCATTATAGGAGAGGAAAACTCACCTCATGGCAGCCAGGGAAGACAGTAAAAGGGAAAGAGCCTGAGAGGAGAGGGCCTGCCTTCCAAAGGCTCTTCCCAGAAACCCACCTACTTAGGCCCACTTCCCATAAGCCCACTGACCTAGGAACTCAGGGATTAATCCACGTGACTAGCTTAGGGCTCCCATAATCCATTCAAATTCTTCACCTGGCAACCTAGCCTTCCACACAATGAGGCTTTGGACAACATTTTAGATTAGGCCTGATAATTCCAATTTCTGGAGTTCTTAATATGTATATATATATTTCTTTATTTTCTTTGAGACAAGGTCTCACTATATAGTACAGGCTGGCCTTGAATTTGCTTGTGTAGCCTAGGCTGCCGTCAAACTCATGGCAAACCCCCACACCTAGCTATGGGTCTGTTCCTGCTGTCCTTTCTATTCATCTTTGCTTGCAATTCCTGGTGTCCTTGTGTGCCTGATTATCTTCACCTATGCAGTGGGCATTGTTGGACTAGCTTGTGACTCTAGGAGAAAATAGCATGTTCCAGAGAACACTCAAGCTCACTTTTTGCCATGCATGTGGGTCTCTATTGACTTCATACCACCTTGAGCCAAGTTGAGCTGGATGCTGGGCTATCACATGCCGTGCACCTTGCCTGTACATCCATAGAAGAGGTGGTCTGCTTCTGCACATACTTATTCTGATGATGTGGTCCTTGTAATATCAGCGTTTTTTCAGATGGAGTCTCCTATCATACTACCAACTGTGTGCATCTCAGGCCAATTCATGGACCACTTCTTACTGTTTTTTGTTTTTGAGTGAATTGTCTTGGGCCCCAAGTTACATATTAATGTGTATATTAACAAAGCTTCTTTTTAAGTATTTTTATTAAGACATTAAGAAAGAAGGGTGAAGGCCAAGCCAGATAGCTCAGTGGATCAAAGTACCTGCTTAGTCAGACACAGGGGGCGGCAGTTCAATCCCTAGTGTGCTGTGCCAAACCCACACCCAGTATGTGCTGAGACAGCAATTGAGACTGGGTGTGGTGGTGCATGCCTGTAATGCCAGCACTTAGGGGGATGAAAACTATGAGTGTAATCTGTGTAGTGAGACCCTGTGGACACTGTGCTAAATACATTAGAAGAAGACTAAGAAGAAGAAGAAGAAGAAGGAGAGCAGGAGGAGGACGAAGAGGAAGAGGAGGAGGAGAAGGAGAAGGAGAAAAAGGAGGAGGCGGAGAAGGAGGAGGAAGAGAAGGATGAGGAGGAGAAGGAGGAAGAGGAAAGGAAAATGGCCCTTGATAGAATGAAAGCTGAACACACCTGCTAGTGTGAAAATTATTTCCTCACTAATTACATTGCATATCTATCTTTTTTCAGCTGGGTCTTATATTTTCAGTGCTTTTAACAAAATGCTTCATAGTTGTCCAGAATTGAAAGTTATTTTTAGTGGACAGTGTTGTTTGCATATCTTGCCTACACAAACACCTAAATCTTGTGTATTAGCTGAGCCTTTCCTCCTAGCAGCCTTACACGGGGGACGCTGAGGCCAGGAGATGCACTTCGTGCTGTGTCACTTCTTCCTGGGGGAATAAACTGAGAAGCCACAGCTTGAGTGGGTAAGGACAGTGGGGGAGAAAGAAGTAAACCTCGCTCAACTTACTGCTGTTTCAAAATGTTTTCTACCGCCTAGCCAAACTGCCTTAACCTGTGTAGTTAGAGCTCAGTAAATAGTTGCTGTTGCCATGATTATTATTCCATGTCCAAACTCATCTGTTCATTGGTACAGGGGGTTGCACCGAATCTTTTCCACTGAAGTATATCCCTGGCCTTTTCTTGCTTTTTATTTTAACATAGGACTTTGTTAAGTTGCTAGGTTGGTGGCTGGAGAGATAGCTCAGTAGAATGAGAGCTTGCCTGACAAGGGCAAGGTCCTGAGTTCAATCCCCGATACTGCAAAAGAAAGTTCTAGGTTGCCCAGGTGGGGCATGAACTTGAGATCCTCCTGCCAGCACCTCTCAGAGTGCTGGAATTGCAGGATTCCTCCACCACCGTGCCCAGCAAAACTCACCTTCTTTAGGGAGCATTTCTTTCATAATATCCCATTCCTATCTTTCTTTCACTCCCTTCTCCAAGTACATTTTAACCCTATTGACACCCTGCTCATTTGCTCTGATTTTTCAAACATGCACCATTTCTTGGGGAAATTTAATGTGGGAACAACTCCCACAGAAACCTTTGAAGATGCTTGTGTTATCATTGTCATCTCCTCCTTCTCCTTGTCCTCCTCTTCGTCCTGCTCATACTCCTCCTTGTTGTCCTCCTGTTTCTCCTCCTCTTTCTTCCTCTTCCTCTCCTTCTTTCTCCTTCCTCTTCCTCTTCTTCTTCCTCTTCTTCTTCTTCTTCTTCTTTTCTTCTTCTTTTCTTCTCCTTCTCC
>PVJA010047862.1:0-14510 GCA_004027025.1 Myocastor coypus | reverse complement strand
CAAAATTGTGTAACTGCTTATATCACATTGTATGGAAAGTTATTAGAATATCAATGATGGTCAGAAAATATCATTTACAAGCTAAGTCAAAGATATTTGATACTCAGAAAGCCAGTGATGATAAGCCCAGTACCTATGTTATAGAGTAATAGTATCACAAAACTTTTCTGCTGGAGGGTTGAGAATGTAAGTTAACAGATGGACAATTGGAGAAAAAGAAGGGCTATGAGGATAGCCAATATTTTGGCCCTAGCCCTTCAAGGTCAATAAAGACCCAGGATATAAGAGAACCTGTGCTGTAATATCCTATAACTCAGAGGTGTCCCAAATTTCCTGGTCAAGGAGATTATGGGACCTCAGAGGAAAAGGATGAATGAACTGCAGTGCGTCTAAGGAGAGTCACCCGGAGAAAAACATTCTCTCAAGCTTTCACAGAAAGCAAAATGACCAAGCAATGGCCGTGACTCGTCCCGAAGGCTGACACTAACAACATTTCTACAAAGTACTGTCTATGGTCTCAAATTTAATCCTGAGGGGATTTGACCCTGGAAGATACAAAAAAAAAAAAAAAAAAAAAAAGGGGGAAATTCTGATATTAGAAGATTGACCACGTGGTCTCTGGCAAGGGTCCCTTTGGCCGGTTACAGTGTGGCAGCTGACAGGACAGTGGGAGCAAGAGCAATGACACAGCAATGCCCTGCGTCTGCAGCCTCTCCTCAGCATTCTACCAGGATGAGTGTTTCTTTTTTTTTGTTGGAGAACAGATAATCCGAGCCTGCCTTCCTTTCCTCCTTGGTGAAGTCATCCTGATGTGACTGGCCTGGAGCCAATGACTGGAGCCTCCTGTGAAGAGGTGGCTGCTGCTGCCACCCTGCATGCTGAAGAGTGCAGAAGCTCCTCTGCTTGCAGTTGATGGGGTAAGTTGTGGGCTCCTATAAGTGGTTTCTTTTATACATTCTAGAAGAACCACATCTAAAAGTGAAATGAGTAGAGGTCTTATTAAAGACCTACTCTGTAAGTAGAAAGCATAAGAATTATATAAGCTGTCATATGGAAGCCCTTGGTCCCCTCCTCATTGCTGTTCCTCTCAAGTGTCTGGTCACATGTCTTGCCAAATGCAGTGGTCTACACTGGTGGCTGGAGCTGACCTGAGGGTAGCATTTTGCTTTTCTAGATGTAAAGAATGATCTGGCCTGCAAGTGGGTTCTCAGCCTTTGCCAGAGACAGCCTGCAACTCCCTTCTCAAGGAGGGCCATTTTTGGAAGTCTAATCTTCCTTGGCACTGAGAACTGCCCAGTAATAGCTGAAGCTTAGTTTTAAAAACCAGAATTCTGAGGATGGGGAGATAGTGCCGTGGCACAAGTGCCAGCTGGGCAAGTGCAAGATCATGAGTTCAAATCCCAGTCCCACAACAAAACAAAACAAAACAATGATAACAACAACAACAACAACAACAACAACAACAACAACAAAAATCCCCAGAATTCTTCTCAGGTGCTGGGCCTTGTGCTAAAATTGCAGAGTGAGCAGGAAGCCAGTCCTTGGCTATTAGGTGGGTTCAGTCATGTAAACAACCTGGATGAGTGGACAGCTGACTTTAGTACTGTTCATTACATGTTACACCAGACAAAGACGCTTAGAGTTCTCTGGGAGCCATCAGAGAGGCATCTATTCCGTCATGGGGTGTTTATGCATCTGTGCTTGTACACAGGCACACACACACACACACACACACACACAGCATACCAGAGGGCTCTCTCTTCTCCATTCCAGGAGAGTAGCTGACAAAAAGACTGCCAAGGGAACCAGGCATGGATGGAGATGGACAAAGGAAGGAGAGATGGTGTAAGGAAGGATAGAGGTTCCTACTGGCCATTACTGGGAGTCTGGCTTTTGCCTAGAGGACAATGGGTAACTGCTGAGGCATGTTAAGTGGTAGAGTGGCTTCATTACATATTTTCTAAAAGTGGGGTTGACAATATCCTATGGCTGCTCTGTCCAGTATGGTTGACATGAGCCACTTGTGACTATTGAGCACTTTGGTTTTGGCTGGTCCTAATTAAGATACGCCATGGGTGTTAAATACTTACTAGAATTTGAAGACTTCCTTCATTGGCTCCTATTTGGGATAGGGGTGAGGGCAAGGGAGCTTAAGTCGACTGCCAGTGGCCAATGGTTTAATCAGTCATGGTGGTATAATAATACAGATCATTGCCCCTGAAAAAGCCTGGGTCCAGGGTTCTTTCAGGTCCCTGAACATGTGGAAGTTCTGGCAGGGTGGTGCCCAGGAGGTGTGGAAGCTCGTTCCTACTGTTTGATGCATGGCCTTTCTCATGGGGGTTCTCTTCCGTGTTTTTCACATTCTGAACAAAGAATTAGACAAGATACACAGAAAAGGTAGCAAAAGTGTGTATGCAGTGAAGGTAGAAAAGAAATATTCTCTGTGGGGTGTGAGTGGGCTAGTGGATGATCTTACAGCATCCCTGAGGATAAGGGAAAAGGGTCTTTTGTATCCCACATCCATGCGAGCAAGAAGCCTTGACAGTTGTCTTATCCGAAACCCACTTGGCCTGGCATCAGATTTAAGCTGCCCTTGAAAGACTCACTTGGATTCCTGCCAGATGTAAATGAAAGAACGAAAGTAGCACTTTTCTGATTGGTCCCACAGACAGCACCAAATTCGAATGAGGGATGAAAGTACAGTTTTCTGCTTGGTTCTGTGTAGTGCTCAAAAGCCATAGGGTCATTTTGGGCCCTAGCATCTGTGCATGCTGTCTGGCAATTTAGAACAGTTGACACATTTTGATGTGTTAGCTATCTGGTTTGTCCCAGCCCTGATCTCCTACCTCACAGCCCTTCGCTAGCCTTTCCTATATGCACTTTATTTAGATATTCATTGGTATCTTTAATAAAGCCAAGTGCTTTCCTCAGTTCTGAGAGTTGCTTTAAGAAATTAATCGAATTTGGTAATCTGGTCAAAGGAAACCAAATTTTACAGTCAGGGCAGAAGGCATGCATGGTATCTGGTGCTACGGTCGTAAAAGTGGTGTCTAAAGCCATTTTGGATCCTGAGTCTTTGGTCTATGCAATGAATAATTTAAGAGAAAAAGGCTGAGGTGTGAAACTTAGGTTCTCCACCTGTAGGAGGAAGACGAAAACTTGTTTCCAGATCCATGTCCATCTGCATACTGTTCAAAAATGTGGAGGACCACTGGGTTGGCTCTTCCTGAAGGAAGATCATTTGTGTCCACCTTGGCTAACCCATCCCTACTTCTGTGTACTGAAATGTAAAGTACAGAGCTGGCTAGGGGAATTCTCTACCTACCTCCTCAACTGGCTTCAAGCAATGCAAATTGCTTCAGTGGAGGTACTGATGGGGCTGCAGCCTTTGAAGAAACGTGACAAGTCAGTGATGCCCAATCTATAACTCCCTATAATTAAGACTGAGCTTGGCCAAATTCCGTCACCTTGTTGGCTGGGACTGAGCCTTGAGAAGGTGGCCCTGATGTGGTTAGGCAGGAAGGCCACACATCAAAGCTGAAGCAACAGACCAAAAACACAAATGCCTCCTCAAACTCTGATATGTAGAGTTCTCCAAACTCAGTGCCTACTTGTGACCAGAATCCTGTGCCTTCCGTGTACCTCTCTTTCTGTAACTCAGGTGAATGAAGAACTCCTACCTAGCCCAGCTCATGGTACTCCCATACTTCTAGCCACTCTCACAGTCACTCAACCTTGAGACACTCGCCTCTCCACAAGTTACTAACTGGTTTCAGTGCTGTCATGGTCTTGGTTTTGGTTAGCTATTGTTCTGACTGGACTTAGGACCCCTTAGCTCCCTATAGCTACAGATATGTCCTTCTCTCTTTATTCTCACCACTGGTTGCCCTGGAAGTAGTAGATTAGGGTGTACTTACTAGAATTCTAATAACTTCTCCTTGGGATAACAAATATAAACTTCTCTAGACCTTGGTGAGGTCTGAATTGGGCTCTCTATAGAAAAGTGAATAATCAGGAGAAGAGAATTGGTCAGAAGAGAATCAGGATTATTCAAGTGCTAACACTGTGGAAAGGGTGGTACAACACAGAGACAAGGGCTCTTCCAAAATCTCATCCTAGGGAACTCAAGTATGAAAAGGGCTTTTATAGAGAGGAAGAGGAGGCACATCACATAACAGGCAGGAAGGCTCTGTCTTTCAGGATCTCTCTCTTTCTCTCTCTCTCTCTCTCTCTCTCTCTCTCTTCCCTTCTAGCTAGAACAAGTTGTTTGGCCTTGACCTTCTGGGGCTAGATGCAAATATTGCTTTGTTTTCCTATAAGTCAAACATCGCCACTGACATGTTTGTCTTTTTGGATGAAGGCTTCTCAGACTCAGATTCTACCAGCCGGGATTGCAGATGCGTGCCTGGCTCTCACTTATATGCTTTGATTTGGTTGCACAGAATTAAGGAACAAAGGAAGGGCATTCCACATCCTAATGTTACACAGGTCACCAGGTATTCTGTGTTTTGTACATCTAAACAAGATTGTTTAGCAGCTAACATCTTAATCACTTCGATGTGGCTTTGCTTTAGAACTTAGAATGCCAGGCAAAGGCAGGGGAAGAAAACTGCCACGGACAGCTCTCAAAAGAGGACTGCTGTTACAGAAGCAAAAAGAAAGTTGACAAGACCAAGGAGAAAACTGAGGTGGGTGGTGGAGCTGAAGAAAGTGTTTCTAGGAGGCAGGAGAGGGAAATAAGGCAAATGCTACCAACAGCACCATTCAAAAGGTGAGTGTCAGCTCTAGGGAGATTATGGATGTTATGGGCCATCTTGGCAAGAGCCCTTTCAGTAGGAGGTGGTGGTGGTGGAAGCTTGATTGGAGTAAATAAAGAAGAACAGAAACGAGGGAATAGGAGAGAGTGTTCCAATTGTTTTTGAGGAATCTTATTACATAGGGAGGTAGAGAAGTGAGGTGAAAAATTAAGACGAGGCCCTATACCAAAATTTTAAGAATTGTACCCCTGGGATTACAAATGTTTTTTTCTGAAAAATTTGTTATGCTTACAAGATGTTTTCTTATAATAGATGTGTGAATTTAGAGCCCGAACCTTATAAAACCAATAGTGAACTTAGTATAATTTCTTTATAGCCAAACCATTTGACCAGTTTAGTTCTTGAGCAGAGAAGCAACTGGATTAGAAGCATCCCCATGGATGCTTTCAGGTTTTCCCTCATGTCTCTTTACGTGGGGTGAGAGGCAATATTGTGTTTCTCCTCTGGCTGCTGAGATCAATTTTCCCCTGGCCTGTCTCTACAATAGACTTGAACGGATTGATCGGCTGCCCATCAATGCAGGACTTTTAAGAGGATCTTCTTACTCTGGTTTTTAAGCATGAAAGTCAAAGAGAAGTTGATCATGTCAGAATTATTCCCACATGACCTGTATTTAGAAAAGAATTTGATGCATCAAATATTTTTACTTGATGATTAGTAACAGTAAAATGGGTGTTAAGATGAGTTCACCAGGTGCCAAGTTTAATCGCAAGAGCTTTACATGCATTCATTCAACATAATTAGTGCATTAATCCTAGGAATCAAAGACTAATGATCAGAGAAAGATGGCAAATCAGGGACTCCAGTCAGGCTTGATCAAAACTGAAATTCCAGTCTACTCTCTGGAGTAGATGCCCCTGGTGAAAGACCCCCCCTTCCCTTTCCAGGTCTGGAAAGTGCTTCCTAGGGGGAAGTAACACGGCAGCTTGAGGTTGGAGCTACGAAGGGGCTGCCTCCTGGAAGGTCTTCATCAAGACTCTAGAGTTAGCTAAGAGTGATTTTCTTACTGAAGGCCAGTTGAAAAACTAGTCAATAAAAGTGCACAAACCATCAGTGACCCTGGCTTATGGTAGTTCCGGGAGAATCAGATTCTGGTGTCCCTGTGGGTGAGTAAGAACCCATCTTTCTCCACACCAGTGGTAATGACATTTCACTATTGAGAGAATGGTCTTATAGTCTTTCAAATTGTTTATCTAAAAATTGCTCCTATGGTTGTTTTTATTCCCTAAATAATGGACCATGATACTGTTAAATTCTATAATGTATTTTTTGTGGTTATGTGTGCTTGATGATTTTGCTAGCAGGGAACATTCCTCAAAAGGCAAACATTCTGTGCATTAAGTTCAAGGAATAGTATTTCCTCTCTAGTCTTGATCCTTTGTTATGAACGGAGATAAATGTCTTCTTCATAGAGTTGGTATTAATGTCAGTGCTCAGCACCCTGAATAGTCCATAATAGAGGCTCAGTAAATGTTAGCTGACATTAATAATAAATTTATATTAGGTGACCAACATAATTAGCATAGCAAACACTAGCCTGAATATCATACCTATGTGTTAGCCAAAATTACATTCTTTGTAGGCAAATCATGTTTCTAAGGTGTTTAATCATTTTATTCATGTAGGTAGGTAAATATTTCTCCTATAAAATTTGACTTTATAAAATGAGCACAGTAGGTTGTTGTCTCAGTTACTTTTCTCTTTTTGCTGGAACAAAATACCTGATGCTCCAAATTAAGGAAGGAAAGGTTTATTGAGCTCACAGCGTCTGGAGGTTTCAGTTCATAGATGTCCAGTTCCAAGGGAGAGTGGCACATGGTAGAGGGCAGCAGTTCATGGTGGTGGAAAACAGCAAAGAGCAAAGCAGGAAGCAGCAGCCACAGCTGCCAGCAGGCCTCTCTCCCTCCTTTATATTGTGTTCAGGCTATTGGCCCCAGGGTGGGTGTAGTACCCACCCGCAATCACAGCATTGGATCAGGAATTAATCACAAACTCTAGAAGCCACCCCAATGACTGCATGAGGCTTTGGGGGGACACCTAGACACAAATCTTAACAGTTGTTTTATATCTAGAGAAAAGCATTGATTTTTATTTATTTTTTAAATATGGAACGCTTCATGAATTTGCGTGTTATCCTTGCGCAGGGGCCATGCTAATATTCTCCGTATTGTTCCGATTTTAGTATATGTGCTGCCAAAGTGAGCACAAGGCATTGATTTTTATACCTACATTCATATGGATTCAAAATAAATGCAGAAAATCGTAGTTTAGCAAAACCTGTGTTTAAGATTTAAATATAAAGATAGTGTGTCCTAATTAATAAGCAGTATATTGAAATGTTGTAGAAAAAATTCCCAGGCATTATTATTCCCACTTTGTCCCCCTCTTGACTCTCCAGTATGCTACCTGATATCCTGAGGTGAAGGTAGAAGAGGACCTCATGGAAGGATACTTGAGGTGGCTCCTTCAAGAGCACCTCTTGAAAAGTGGTGCAGCTTTTCATTTCACATACTCTCCCCATGCATGGATACATCGCTTCTGACTGTCACCTCTTCCTATAATTCCAGGGACAGAAAGGGGTAGGGGTTCCCTTTCTTTCTATCTGAACCTTATGCCTTCCCAGAAAAGTGCTTACTCTGTTTTCCTGGTCTTGGCCTTTAATGTAAGGAATAGACTTCAAAGGAACTTAATGAATCCTTTCTGTGTTTTGCATTATCTGACTTTTCAGCCTATTGTCTTCCCACTCATATTCTTGCTGGATTTTCCTGTGGAGAAATAAGCCACTTTCCAGGAAATGAGTGATGGCAAATGGAAAATGAGCAAGTAGGGTTAAATGCCTCAATTTAGTATTGACAGATTGTTGCCACGTAACTGTATTTTAGAATGACTGAAAACCTGGCTGTCTGAATGGCACATTAACTTGGTAGCTGCCATATGTAAATAACTACAGCAGTGGAAGCATGTGCCAGATGGTTAATAACTGACATGGCAGTGGAATGCTTGAGGAGCTGATGGTGAACGCTCACTGTATGCTAACAGACAGCACTTCTACCACCAGGAGCAAGAGTGAACAAACCCGGTAATAATTAGAAAAGAAAGAACAACAAAAGAGTATGTCAGAGTTTGTGTTAACTCAAGTTCCCATATGGATCCAAGACTGCTATAGTGATCATTTCTGCTACGTGAGGACCATCTGCTCCCTCGAAGCAGCACTATGCAACGTTCAACGGGCAGGGCTACAGCTTTAAATTCTGGGAAAACTAGTAGCTGCTACGGAGAAGGGGAATTTTGAACTTAATATACGAGTTTCCTTTTTCTCTGTTTTAGACATAGATGCATATTCTCCAATTTTCCTACTTATTTTTGTGTATCCAGCTCTGGTAACATTTTTTTATCCTTCTTTTCCTTCCTTCCTTCCTTCCTTCCTTCCTTCCTTCCTTCCTTCCTTCCTTCCTTCCTTCCTTCCTCTCTTCTTTCTTCTGTCATTCAGTTACAAATTGTCTTATACAATTTAAAAACTGTTTCTTGCATTTAGGGACATCTTCTCAGCAGAAGTGGTGCCCGTGTGAAAGAGAACCTAGAATTTTGCTTTTTTATGTTCTCTTTTGCTAATGAATAATTATAAAAAAAACATTACTAGATGTATAAGTACTGTTATTTGAAGAGTTTCCAGGGTAGAAATTTTCTTTTTTATCCGCTTTGTGGTGAAATAGGATGTGCTAGTCATTGTGCTTATAGTTCTTACTGTCATCATCATCGTTGTAACTGTAAAAACTGTTAGCAGTTCATCATTGAGCCCATGCTATGTGACACTTTATTTTCTTTATTTCTCAAAATGTCCCTTCCCACTTCTATTGGAGGTGCTAGGGATTGGTCCCAGAGCCTTAACACTGAACCATATCCTCAGCCTTTTCCAAATTTTTGAGATAGATGCTCATTAAATCTAGCCTTGAATTTGGGGTCCTCCTACTTCAGCCTCCAGAGTGCTGAGACTATAGTTATGTATCATCACACATACCTCAAAATAGCCTTAGTGATGGAAACTGATGGAAAAGCCATTCCTTTTTGGCTTTAATTTTGTATACTGTTCAATTATGGTCATGAAAATATGTGTGGAAGTTTTCCTGCAACAATCAGTCTTTCAGTGAACACTAACTAGGTGTCCTAGTAATTCAGTTCCATTCTTACACTACTTACCTGAAGATAGTGTCATAGCCCTCAGGCTGATGGTTCAGTCTCACAAGGCTGCGACCACTTCAGGTGCCACTTGCAAGGACTAGGTTGTGACCTACTATGGTACTATGGTGGCCACTGAAGCTACAACTGGAGTCACAAATGGACAACTTGGGTTATGATCAGAATTTTAGGTTTAATTTATGATCAAAATCTTATGCTATGACCCTCATGCCAGCTGCTTGTGAAGTTATAAAAAAGACTCCCAATTGCAGAAATTCATGTGTAAATGCTGGTCTGAGCCCAGGTGTACATGTCTGCGCATGTGATTTCAGTCAGTACTTCATATAATTGTCAATGACTGCTACCAAAATGGCTCTGGGAAGCTCGGGAAAAAGCTGAGGAAGACATAGAAGGAAAGGAAGCAATCAAATCGAGGAGGAAATTGTGAGGAAACATCGGAGTGGCATTCAGGTGACTGATCTCACAATTATGTCCAGCACACTGGAGTCTACCATCTTGACAGAGAAAAGATGTGTACGAGGAAGGCCGTGTTGCTAAAGGTGTAACTCAGATTAGTAAGTCATGATCGACAGTGTCACATGAAGTAGGAAGCCATTTACTGATGCACATAGGTGAGAGGCAGATTTGAGATTGTAGCCTACCAGTCTATAACTGGTAAAAAAAAAAAAAAAAGCTTGGGCTATAATGTCAGATCTTGTAAGGGATCATCCTTCAATGAATGACAATGGTGAAACATTTAATGCCAGGGAAAGGTAGTTTCACAATTTTAAAGTGGGAACTGGGGTTTGTAGCCTAACTAGGCATGCTAAAGCAGCCAGTGCAGATAAGAAGGCTGCTGAGAATTACACGCACCACTTCAAAATGACGATGCATGGAAAGGGATTTTGTTTTCATTAAGTTTCCAACTACAATGGGACTGGAAGGAAATGCCCATGAGTGCACACGTTACCCAGGAAGAGAAGAAAATTTCTGCCACAAGCCTATGAAGGATAGGCTGAGCTTATTGCTATGAGCCCTTCTGTGCAGTGACCTCAAGGTAAGGCATCTCTTGGTTTATCACTGAGTCCCCTAGAGTTCTCAGGAAACATGAAGTCATGAAGAATAGGCTAGGGGTCATGTGGAGATCTAACATAAAAGCCTGGGTAACAAGAATACTTTCCTTGCGTGGATCAGGGAGGTTTTTTTCCCAGCTGTTAAGAAATATCTAGAGGACAAAGGTTAACCACTCACGCCTCTCATCATCAAGGACAATGCTTCTATTTACCTGCAAGATTTGGAAGAAGAACTGCCTGAATACTCCTATGGCTCTCAGGCTCTCAGTCAAGGTCTTCCCACCTAATACAACTCCTCTACTGTAGGCGGTGCATAACAGGTCATAGCTAACTTCAGGAAGTTATACACCAAGAAATTGTTCTTAAAGTTCCTTCCAGAGACTTTTAAAGCTGTTTGGTAGAGTCCAAACTTTCAACTGACCCTGTGGTTGGTGAGACTGTCATCATGTCAGACTTGCAGGTGGATGGCAGTGCTGTTGCGGATCTGGTGCAGAGAGAGCACTTGAAAGTTGTCTTCAGGGGAATGTGAGCACCTTCTTGCTGAACAACAGTGACTGACAGGTGAGGAGATTTCTGAAGAGCAGGGGCATATCAATAATCAGTGCAGCAAATTTCTTCTTCTGAAATAAAGGAAATCCTTAAAAAAAGGAGAGGGATAGCAACATTTATAAGGAAGATCCACACAGAGAAAATGCTAGCTGCTGCATTCACTTGTGTAATGACAGTGTCATGTCATACTATGAAACGGTGTTAAGGAAAGGACAGAATTTGAAAAGGTTGAAACCTAGTGAGCCTGAAGCAGCTCCTAATGGGCTCCAGACTCTCTCAAGGAGAGAAAGGATGCCAGGGAGCCAGATTCCTGACGTTCTTATGGAAGAAGACTCTCCTTGTGAACAACAATCACCTTCCATTTCCTTCTCCCTTCCTTCAAACCAAAAATGCCAACTTGAATGGTGAGTACAGTATGAAGTTGTTGTTTCTAGTAAACTCAGCACATTGTATACTTTTTGGCGAATACATTAGGAAAATTATTAGTGTTTCCGTGTGCACATTATATAACCCCTTTTTATTATGAAAATCTTAGTTAAGCAATGCTTTGGGAGATTCAGAATGCATTATGGGTATTTCCATTATTTCGTATGGGTAAGGTAGTTTTGACTTACAACCAACTTGAGTTACAACCAGTCCTAACAAATAACTTGAGTTTATAGGTTAAGGCCCACTCTGTTCTTGTTGTGGGTTTGAATACTTCTAGGGCCACTCACAGAACTTAGGGAAATACTCCCATTGTCGCAATTGTTAAAAGTATATGACAAGAGGTACAGAGGAACAGGCAGGTGGGAGGGATGCAGAGGGCAAGGAGTGTGGAGCTTCGGTGCCTTCCCTGGTTCCCTAAGTTCCTCCAGGAACTGGGAGACTGTCTGGCATTATTCTTTGGGTTTTCATGGAGGCTTCATTTCATAGGATGATGACATTATTCAGCATTGGTGATCATCTCTACCTTTGGTATCTCCGTGTTCCCTGAGGTTGGGAGGCAATGCTCAAAGTCCCAACTATTTAGTTAATTCTTGGATTTTTGGGTGACCACCTCTACTCAGCCATGGGTAATCTCACTAGGGTATCAAGTCAACTCAATGCTAGGAGATTTCAGAGTTTTTAAAAAAATCTTTTGATTATGTATGTATGTATGTATGTATGTATGTATGTATGTATGTGTGTATGTATGTATGCACGCATTTATGTATTTGGTACAGGGTCTCACTATGCAGTTCAGACTTATAGTGATCCTCCTGTCTCAGCCTTCCCAGCCCAGAGATTACATGCATGTGCCACCACCCCTGGTTTCAGTGGCCAGCACAGTACATCCTGAGCTCCAGGGCTGGCATCGCAGGTGGTATGAGGGATTGAGCCTGGGTCCTTGTGTTTGCCAGGCAGGTGTTTGTACTGCTGAGCTATCTCCTCAGGCCTTCAGAGTTTTAGAAGCTGTGTGTCATAGCCAGGGGCAGAGATTACATATAAATATAAATAATTTTAACTATTTTTGGTGTATGTTTACAGTACAACATGATTACATTCATCATGGACAGTTAATAGTATATGTGAATAATAAACTTTAATTCTTTTTGTATCCTTTTCCTTCTCCAAATCTTGGCCATCTTCCTGTTTACTAAAGATCTAACTCAGTTTCCCACTATCTGGCTGCTACTTTGTTATTTAACATAATCTATTGTTTAGACTGATATAAGAGAAGCTATATAATACTTACACTTGTGTGTCTGATTGATTTCACTTAGCATTATGGCCTCAAGGTGCATACATTTTGCTACAAATGACTCACATTTATCCTTCTTTATGGCTGAGTAGTACTTCATTGTGTACAAATACTACATTCACTTTATATATTCATCTGTTTATGGGCATATAAGACACTGCCAAGATTTGGCTGTCATAGGATGTGCTGTTTAACACATGGGTCTATTTGCATCATTGCAGTATGATGTCTTTAACTCTTCAGAAAATACCTAGAAGGGAGATATCTGGCCAAGCAGACTTTCGGGCCTTAGTTTTTTGAGTGATCTTCATACTGCCTTGCACAGTGGTTGCACTGGTCTGTGTTCCCACCAAGACTATAGAAGGATTCTGTCTTCCCTTGTAGTCTTGTCAGCATTTTTTTTAAAATTTCTTGATAATGGCCATTCTTTTTGGAGTAAGGTGGAATCTCAGGGTTGCTATAATTTACATTTCTCTGTGGCCAAAGATGTGGAACATTCTTTTCAAATATCTATTAGGCATTTTTACTTCTTCTGAGAAGCATTTATTCATTTCAGTTGACTAATTTTTGGTGTGATCTTTTTTGTTTTTCAATCTTTTTTTTTTTTTTTTTTTTTTTTTTTTTTTTTTTTTTTTTTTTTTTTTTTTTTTTTTTTTTTTTTTTTTTTTTTTTTTTTTTTTTTTTTTTTTTTTTGTTTATATATCTGGTACAGGGTCTCACCATACAGCTCAGATGTGTAGTGATCCTCCTGTCTCAGCCTCCCCAGTGCTGGGATTACAGGTGTGTGCTACCACTCTTGATTTTGGTGGCCAGCTTTGTGGAGACCTGGCATGGCATGCAGTGCCGGGGATTGAACCCGTTTTCTTGTGCTTGCTGTGCAGGCCCTTACACCACTGAGCTATCTCCCTGGCCTTGATGTGATCTTTCATTTTGGAAGGAGCCTAAGCTTTTGAGGTTTAAAAAAGAATTCTAGATCTTAGTCCAATGTTTAATCTGTAGAAGGTAAACATTTTTTCCCATTCTACAGGTAGTCTCTTCACTCTGTTGGGTGCTTCCACTGCTGTGTAGCATCTTTTTGATTTGATATAATCCCATTTGATTTTTAATGTTATTTCTTATGCAATGGGGTTGTTTTGAGAAAGTCATTTCTTATGCCTATGCCTTCAAGAGTTTTATCTACTTAATCTCCCAATAGCTTGTTACTGTTTTAATATTTAGACTTTGATCCACTTTTACTTTACTTAGTACAGGGTCAGAGATAAAGCTCCAGCTTCAATCTTCTGCATGGGGATAGCCAGTTTTTCAAGAACCATTTGTTGAAGACACCATCTTTCCTCCAGTGTATGCTGTTGGGTCATTTATCAAAGATCAGTATGCCTGGGGTTGTCTCTACAGTGCTTTTCTATTCCCTTAATTCACATGGCTGTTTTTGTATCAGTACTATGCTGTTTTTAATCACTGTTGCTTTGTAATCTACCGATGCCTCCTGTTTTGCTCTTGTTGCTAGGATTACTTTTGCTATTCTGTATCTGGCTACATATGAATTTTACTGTTGTTTTCTCTACTTCTGTGAGGATCGCTGTTGCTGTTCTGATTGGGATTGCATTGAATCTTTACATTAGTTTTAGAGTATGGCCATTTGGCCACATTGGTTCTGCCTATCCAGGAACAGGGGATAGCTTTCCATTTTGTGAGGACAGCTTTGATCTTCTTTGCCAGAGCACTCTAATTTCTGTTATAGAGGTTTTTGAATTCCTTTGCTATTTCCTAAGTGTCTAACTTTTCTTTATGTTATCATGAGTGATACTTTTTCCTTTCCAAGTGAACTAATTATTGGTGTACAGGAATACTTTTTTGTGATAATTTTTTATTCTGCTACCTTGCTAAACTTATTAGGTCTAGGAACAGTTTAGTGGAAATTTAGGGTCTCCTATGTAAGTGTCATTCTGTCTGCAAATGATAGCTCAACTCATTCCTTTTGAGGTATATTGCTTTTATTACCTCTACCTTTGCTTCTCTGATTATTCTGGCTAAAGTTTCAAGTACTGCATTGGAGATGAGCGCTGAGAGGGGACGTCCTTGTCCTAGTGCTTGTCCCTATTTAATATAATGTTGGTAGTAGGTTTGTTAAAAATGACTTTTAACAGACAGAGGTAAGTTCCTTGTACCCCC
>PVJA010047861.1:0-14465 GCA_004027025.1 Myocastor coypus | reverse complement strand
AAAAAACGAAAGAAGAAGAAAACAAAAGAAAAAGGACTAGACATGTAGCTCAGTGAAAGATCCTGAACTCACTCCCCATGGCCACACACAGACATGCGCATGTATGCACGCGCACACACACATACACAGATGTGAGTTAGAGTCAATGGGCTTCATGGTGTGACGCCCACTGGTGCCTCCACGTCACCTCCCACTAGCTAGTATCCACTTACCTGTTCCCTCCACTCCTGCCCATGTGCCTCCTCACCAGCTCTTTCCTCTCCAGGCACACTCTTTGCACCAAACTCCCTCCTCCTTCCATTTCTGCTCCAAGGCCACCTTACACGAAAGAACTTCTTCCTGTTCTTCTTACACAAGATAGTGTCTTTGCTGCCCCACCCCTCCAGTACTCCCTATTTCCCTAAGTTGGATTTCCTTCCTCCATTGAAGATGGCTCACAGCCAGTCGTGGTGGTGCATGGCTGTAATCCCAGCACTTGGCAGGCTGAGGCAGGAGGATCAGTGCAAGTTTGAGACCAGCCTGGGCTACAAAAGTGAGCTCAAGGCCAGCCTGAACTGCATAGTGAGACCCTGTCTCAAAAAGACAAAAAAAAAATAAAAAGATGGCTCACAAATGCCTGGAAGTATGTATAGTGCTCAATTATGTACACTGTATTTTTTCCTATACATGTATGCCTGTGTTAAATTTATTTTATAAGTTATATTTTATAAGTTTAATTATAAACTATATTTTATTTTATAAATTATAGTAAGAGATGAACAATAATAACTACAAATAAAATAGAACAATTACAATATAGTATAATAAAAGTTATTTAAAACTTATGATGAGTTATTTCTGGAATTTTTCATTTAGTATTTTTAGGATGTGGATAACCAAACCATGCAATAAGAAAGCCTACTGTACCTGCACAGCAATCTTACATTAGGCAGGTATTGTCATTGTCATTCATGTTTATAAATACAGACTCAGCCTGCTGTGGTTCGGGTTTTGAAATGTCTCATGTAATGCACATGCTGAAGGCTTGGTCCCACAGCTGTTTGGCTTTTGGGGATGGCACAATTAGCAGGTAATGGAGACTTCTGAGGTGGGATCTAACCACAGGGAGTGGGTTGAGAGGGTGTGGCCTTGGGACTCTGCCTAGCCCCTGGCCCCTTCCCCTCTGCTTCCATGCTTTCCGGCTGCTTTTCTAACATGATGTTCCAGCCTCACTGCAAGCCTAAAAGCAATGGCACCAGCTCATCATGGACTGAGCCTCTGAAACCATGAGCCAAGCATAAGTCATTACTCCTTGACTGTGTCGTGTCGGCTATTTTGTCCAATAAAGCTGACTAATATACATACCCAGAGATTGAGTAATCTGCCCATGGCCCACCCAGCTGGCAAGAGGGAAGAAGGATTGGAAGAGGTAGGCTGCCTGCTCCTGCCAAACAGCCCAGTTCACTACCTCTGTTCTGCATTCCCATCTTTCCTTCAAGACATTAAGAGAGCAGGGCTGAGGAGCCACCCCAGGCAGCAGCAATATCCACTCCACAGTACGCCCTACTGCAGCTGTGCTGCAAGGAGCTGCATTTGTTCCCAATTACAGATAATTTGTTTTGAAACTCAACTCATTTGTAATCAGAGGGGCCAGGTAGAAATAGATGCTTCTTGTTCTCTAAATGAAGCCTTTGGCTGGGCTTCCCTAAGGGATTTAATTTCTTTTCTTTCTTTTTCTTGGCTCCAAGGAAGGCATGATTCTAGTCAGCTCTCAATGAGGTCTAAAGAAAAGCAAACAAGGGCTAATTCAAAACTGGTGGTCTTGCCACCTGCACCCACTCCCCATGCCCTGCCTTCCTAGCTTCCTTTTCACCATCCTGGCCTTGAGCTGGTGACAGCACAATGATAGCCCAAAGGTGCCATGTAACTCTCCTCTAATTCTCTAAACAAAATCAGTTTGAACTTCCTTTTAGCTGAAACATTCATGGAAACCATACCCCCCTACACTGGGGAAGGACGCTAAGGGAAGGCTCCTCAAAGAGTCCCTAGAATACCAAAAATCCTGAGACAAAACATACAGGTTGCCTTAGTTACTTTTTACTTGTTCCTGGGACAAATACCTGAGACTCGAAATGAAGGAAGGAAAGGTTTATTTAGCTCACAATTACTGGAGGTGTCTGTCCATTCTTGGCTGGATCCAACGCTGAGTAGCACAAGGCAGAGAGCAGCAGTTCATGGCGGCGGAACAGCAACAAAATGGCGACAGAGGCAGCCAACCAAACATGGCAGCAGAGAGCAACAGCTCTAGTCTGTCTCTCTGTCTCTCTTTATATTCCAATCCGGTTCTCTGCCTTATGATATCCAGCCTAAACCACACCCATAGTCCCATCCCTACTCAGACCGATAATCCCATCAGTATTAAAACACATAATTCCAGGGATCATGGATCAAGTCTCAATCTATAGAAGACCCCACCCAATGACTACTTGAGGCTTTGGGGGGACAACTGGACATAAAGAATAACACAGGTGATATGGAGAATTGAGGTAGTTTTCTAGATTATGAACCCCCCAAACCACCCTGGCCTCAGTTGGGCTGGTGTCCATAGACATCTGGCCATCTGCTTGGGAATGACTTCCTTGGCTTCTGTTTCCTTGTCCTCCCATATTACCTGTTTCCCCTTATTCTCCTGAACACTGGCTATTCACAAGCTCACTGTCACAGGTGCTATGGAGGGTGGGGAGCTGTCTGCTCTTGTATGTGAAGAGAAGGTGAGAGAGACTCAGCACTGAGCTACATTTAGATCAGCAGCACCTTACTCTTCTTCACATAATTCCACATTGGGACTGGTTGCAAGAGAAACTTGTACAAGATCTGGAGGGAAGACACATAGCAGGGGCCCCTGCCCGCCTCCCTCCCCCTGCTGTCTCTGAGCTTCCTTGAGCCCTAGGCTAAAGACTGAACCTCATGATAATGCTGGACAACAGTGGCCTCTGCTGCACCCCTCCTACCCACATCAAAGGCCAAGAGAGACAGAAAGGTGTTCTGTTTGTCCTTTCTTCCTCCCTGCCAGCTCTGTTCACTTTAAGCACTTCAATACTACCTGCAATCTGTCAAGGCCACTGGCTTCCATAGGCTTTTTCATCAGCTTCTAAGATGTGGAACTTCTAATCTTGGTAACACATTTCTCATTCCATGTCATTCATGGTGCTTCTACCCTCCTGCTCAGACTCTAGCAGACTTCGTGCTCAACAAATGTGATTCTCTTAGCACTGTTAGCTTGATGGTTGCAACCAGAATTGTGGAGGGACTGAGTTCATGAACCAAGGTACTGCTGTGACATTGTAAGTCATAAAGCCTATTTTATAAAGCCCTCATGCATACACATGTACCTAAGCACATCACAACCATGAATTTTCTTGGTCTTGTGCTCTCTGGGCAGAGAGCAGTGTGTATGGTCTGCATATGAACTGAGGGAGAGCACAAAGCCTTGGAGTTCCTTCCATGCTTTGATGACTAGAAAGGGACTGAAGGAAGGGTTGGCCAACTGGCCAGTCTTTGCTGTGACCCATTATAAGCTAGTTCCTGCAGGGGGCATAATGAATATTTTTTGTAATGTATTTGGTTGTTGAAGAGTCTCACTATGCAGCTCAGACTCATGGTGGTCCTCCTGCTTTCAGCCTCCCCAGTGCTGGGATTACAGGTGTGCACCACCACTCCCAGACTCTGTGGCCGGCTCAGTGTGCCCTGGGTGTGGGGCTGGCATGGCATGTGGTGCTTTAATTAAGCCATGGTCCCTGTGCTTACGTAAGCTTGCCTAAGCGGACACTTTAATCTGCTGAGCTATCTTGTTGGCGCCATGAAATATCTTGCCAGCCCTTGAGCTATCTCACTGGCCCCTGGATATTTGAATGTAATCAGATATATAACACAACCAAATGAGGATCTTAGGGCTACTGATAATATGAAGAGCTAGTACCCAACAGCTCCTGGCCAAGGACCCCCATTCCATCCTTGCTCAAGCTTCCAAAGCAGGCAGGAATTGGGACTCACAGGAAGAGATGAAATAGTTTGACCAAATACTCAAAATGTAATTGTGAACAGAAGCAATGAGTCTCCCAGAGTCTGGATCTAGCTGTAACTGCTACTCACACAGCGGCTTTCCCTCACAGGAAGCTCCTGAAAACACTACAGTCACCAAAGAGCACAGGCAAAGCCTGCCCAAGTGGGAGCTCAGAGGCTGCTGGGAGAGAGCCTGAGAGCAAGGGACTCAGGCTGAGACAGGCTTCCTGTTGTGTCTGTGACCTCAGAAGCCAAAGAGAACAAATTCCTCTGGCTAGAAACCTTGCCTTGTCTTCCATGGCTCTTCTCTGTCACCCTCTCTAGCCAGCTGTCACTGAGCTCTCTGCATGCTTTGCTGGACATGACTTTACCACCCTCCCTCCAGCTCCCACTCTTCTTGGCCCTGTGGGATTTCACCCTCTTCCAATTTCTAGCCTGGTTCCTCTGCTTACCTCCTTTTTCCTTTCTTACTAGTTTCCACAGTCACCCTTTCCACAGTCATCTCTGATAATGCCAGACTTCTACTCACCATCTTAATATGTTCCTACCATCTGTAAGGGTCCCAAGAAATTAAATCATCATATTAAGGCTCAACCATATCAAATGATTGATATTCAACTACTTGTTACCTGCAGAAACACCAATTTCTGATGGTTATTGTGATACTGCATGCTCGGGCCAGCCAGAGAGCTCAGCTGATTAAAGCACCTACTTAGGCAGACACAGGGACCTGGGTTCAATCCCAGCATGCCGTGTTATCCCTGGGATGCACTGAGATGGCGACTGAGACTGGGCATGGTAGCATGTGCCTGTAATACCAGCACGTGGGAGTCTGAAAACAGGAGGCTCACTATGAGTCCAATATGTGTAGTGAGATGCTGTAGACTCTGAACTAAATGCATAAAATAATAATAATGATAATAGTAATAATAATAATGCATGCTGGCAGTGTCGTTGCAACCACAGTTGTGGAGGGATCTCAGTTTGTGAAGGTACTCCAGTAGCATAAAGCCTATTTTATGAAGCCCTCATGCATACACTTGTACCTAAGCACATCACACCCATGAGTTGTCTTGGTCTTGTGCTCCTGTGGTCTTCCCACCTCTTGCAGCCTTTCTATGTCTGCTTCTGCATGATTTCCTCCACATGCTGGTCTCCTTCTTTCTGTTGTGCATTCTTTGTGTAACTGTTTCCCTCCCAATGTTGATTTCTAACTCTTTGTCCTCTCTGATTCTTTCTGATAAATGGCATTGCTCCATCACCCTCATTCTAACGTTTTCTGTACCTGTATTTTCACTATCCTTCACCCTCTATCTAGGTTCATTTGCTTTTTTCTATGCTGTATGAGTGTGGACAATACTGTATATGTATTCCCCAAACTGTTTGCTGACCTCCTAGGTGCTGGTGTCTCAGGGCTTTCTTGCCAAAGAACTGGAAGGACAGAACAGATGGGAGCAGGCAGTGGGCTTAAGGGCTGAGCATCTCCAGGAGCTCAGGGCATCCTTGCAAAGGCAGCTCCAGAGGCTTGCAGCCTGCCCTGGGGCTTCATCCCCGTCCTGCCTGTAGGCAAGAAAGCAATTGGTGCAGATGGCAATGACCCAGATGTAAAACCCAGCTGTGCAAATTAGCCCAAGGCCTGTTAGAAATTAGACTGGATCTAAAAGAGATCAGCCTGTGGAAAAAGAAAAATGTTAGTTAAAAGAGAAAATTCCTGTTCCCGCCTCTGGGTCATAGATCACAGAGGAGAATCCTTCAGCCAAGAAGGACTTCAAGGGGCCATCTGGTTTAGCCAAACCACAGAACAGGTCAGGCCTGAGCCAGCCAGGACAATGGTACTCCTATCTTTCAGGAAAATGGACCAGTGAATTTTAATATTTTCACAAGTACAGTATTCTTGTGAAACCTCTGCGCTGTGATCTTCACATGCTCTCTTCCCTCACTTAATTCCAAGCTCTAGTCAAAAGTTGTTCTGTCAAGAGGCCTGCTCTGTCCATCGTAGCTAAACTGGCCCTTGCTGAGCTGGGTGTGGTGGCATACACTTGTAATCCTAGCACTAAGGAGGCTGAGGCAGGAGAATCGCCTCCGGTTTAAGGCCAGCTTGAACTACATAGTGAGACCCTGTCTCAAGGAAAACAAAAACAAAAATAAAAATGAGCCCCTGCCTCCCCTCAGTCCCACAGCACTGTAGTCCATAACCTTTCTGACTTTTTCTTTCCTCATGTCTAAGAGCGGAAGCATTGCATTTATCATGTGAACCTTTGTGAGTAACAAATGAGATCGTGGATGTGATTATCATAGTGGCTGGCATTATTAAAACAGACAGCAATGTTGCCATCTAATTTTCCTAGTTTTGCTTTCAGTACAAGAAGAGAAATGCTAATCATTCTTTCTAGGTTGACTAACCTTAATCCTGTTCATTTTTTTGTGGTGTTAGAGACAGCGGTATGGAATACCTAGGTACAAAGTGACAGTTCCAGGGCCTGGCAGGATGGCTCAGTGGTCTAAAGCACCTGCTTAGGAAAGCTTACACGGCTGCAGAGACCTTGGTTCGATCCCTGGCACCACATGCTGCACCAGCCCTGCCCTCAGGGCAGGCTGAGCGAACCATAAAAATAAATAAATAAACAAACGAAAGTTCTGAAACAAGGAAAAAAAAAATAAAAATATTTTAAGCCGGGCGTGGTGGCGCACCCCTGTAATCCCAGCACTCAGGAGGCTGAAGCAGGGGATTGATGTGAGTTCAAGACCAGCCTGGACTACAAAAGTGAGCTCAAGGCCAGCCTCAACTGCATAGCGAGACCCTGTCTCAAAAAGACCAAAAAAAAAAAAAAAAAAAAGTGACAGTTCCTTTGAGTCCTCCTAGGGCCGAAGTGGGCCAACGAGTGTTTAGTCACTTCTCTTAAACATACAAAAATTGCTAAGGAAAACCATGGACAAAGAACTAACAGAAATCAGGAAAACAGTGTATTAATACAATAAAAATATTAATAAAGATGTAGAAATCCTAAAAAGGAACTAAATACAAATGTGGGGACTGAAAAATATGAATAAACTGAATGTGAGCCTCAGATCCCCTCTTTCCTATTCTGAAGGGGCCATAGGAGAGATGGCCAAGACCTCTGAGCTTGAGGTACAAATCTCAGGAGATTCCAAGAAGAAGAATTTCATTGTTATTAAGAGCACAATATTTGGAGTCAGAGAGAGCTAGAGTCCAATCTCAGTTCTACTGGGCAGGGGATTACCCTTTCTGGCTCCAGTGATGGTGATATTAGTTACTCTGCCAGGAGGATAAATTAGAAGCATGTGTAAAGCACTAGGTTGATTCTGGCCCATGGTCAGGGCTCTTTCATTGGTAGCTATTACTATTAATATTATCATGATCTCATTCATCCCTGTCTCTAGTCAGCTCTGCATTCCAACTATTCCCCTGAGCTCTGGCTCAGACTCCCCAGATGATCTGACCTTGCTGCCAGGGAAACTACCCCAACTTTGAACTAGAGATTCTGTCAAGCACTAAACAAAAAGACAGCAACTTTCTCCCTGGCTGAGGAGATCCATGCTGAACACACCAGCCCCACTGTTTGGTATCTACAGGCAAGAAGAAAGAGGCAAGAGGAAGTAATATCAGCAAAAGAATAAGTAACTTCAAACACTCATCATTGTACAGAAACATTGCAAAAAATGCAGAAGGTTTTAGTATCAATTTTGTCATAACCCTGGAAAACAAGTAAAAGTTTGACAGTAACCTAGCAAATGCTGAATTGAGAGAAAAAAACTAGTTTAAAATTTCCCTGGCACTCAGGGAAATCTCTATCAAAACAGTAGTGAAAAATAAGATAAAAGAACTGAGATTTCAGTAACCACATGCGACAAATAGTAGTATACAAGAGCCACTAGACAAAAGACTGGGTACAATTTCCAATACCCGAGAATGATGAACTATGGGAAAGGATGAGCAGTTTGATTTCCAGAGTTACAATATTATACTACTCAAGCCCATCTTCCAACAAAAATTGCTTTTACATTCAAAGAAAATACAGTTCATTCAAGGGACAAGGCTCACATATTGGCTTACTAGCAAACACTTCAAAACAACAAAAGAAAGACACACGCAAAGGCCTAGAGAAAATCAGGAAAAAAAACATAGAAACAAAAATTGAACATCAATAAATAGAAATGATTAAAAGGAATCTAAAAATTTAACTAAAAAATATAATTTAAATTAAAAATTCACCGGAGGAGTTCCAACAGCAGATCTGAGCAGTCAGAAGAAAAAAAAAGTGACAAAAACTTTGAATTGTCAGTCTGAAGCATAAAAAGAAACAAATGAAGAACTGGGAACAAAGTTTATGAGACCTATAGGACACTATCAAGGGGTCCAATATGACCATCATAGGCGCCTCAGAATGAGGAGAGAGAATAATGAAAGGGATTAAAATGATATCCGGAAATGTTTCAAACTTGACAAAAGAATTAAGTCTACACACCTTTGAATTTGAAAGATGTCCAAAGTATAAAAAGACAGTTTTGGGAGCAGAGACACAGCTCAGTAGTGCAGGTACCTGCTTGGAAAGTGCAAGGTCTGAATTTGAGTCTCATTAATCTCCCAAAAAGTCAGTTTTATTGAGATAATCTTCAATATAAAGAATTTTGAGCACAGGTGTGGTGGCCCATGCCTGCAATCTCAGCACTCAGGAGGCTGAAGCAGGAGGATTGTTGTGAGTTCAAGGCCAACCTGGGCTACATAGTCAACTCAAGATCAACCTGAAATACACAGCAAGACCTTGTCTTGAAATAAATAAGTAAATAAATAATCTTGAAAACAGCAAGACAGAAACATTTCATAATATATAATAAATCTCAATAAGACTGCTAGCTGATTTCTCATTAAAAAAAATCATGCCTATCATGCAAAGGAATTGAAATTATTCCATTCATATTATCTGACCATAGAGCAAAGAAATTAGAAATTAATGACAAAAGAAACTGTAAAAATTCCATAAACACATAGAAATTAAATACCACCCTCCTGAACAACAAATGGGTCACAGATGAAATTAAAGAAGAAATTAAACACTATCTACTACAATCAAATGAAAATTCAAACACAACTTAGCAGAATTTGGATGATACAACAAAAGCAGTCATGAGAGGAAAATTTAGAGTGGTGAACTCTCACATTAAGAAAACAGAACAAGAACAAACTAATAGCTTAATGCTGCACCTCAAGGTTCTAGTAAAAGAATATGTCAAGCCCAAAGCCCAAAGAAGGGAGGAAATTTTAACAATCAGAGCATAAATTAATGCAATAGAGACAAAGAGTACAAAGAATTAATGAACCAAAGTGTTGGTCCTTTGAAAGAACAAATAAAATTGGTAAGTCCCTAGCCATCTTATCAAAAGAGGAAAGAAAAAAAATCAAATTTATGTAATAAGGAATGAAAGAATGAAATCAATAGAGATCCTGTGGAAATTCAGAAGATCATCAATACCTACTTCAAATATCACTATGTTTATAGCATTGGAAACACAAGAAATAGACAGATTCCTAGATATGTAGGAATTAGCAAAACTGAATAAAGAAGACAAACAAATTCTGAATACTCAGTGCCAGTTAGTGAAACTAAAAATGTAACAAAGAACTTACCAACAAAGAAAAGCTTAGGTCCTGATGGATTATCAGGTGAATTCTACAAGAAATTTAATACCAATACTTCTCAAATTCTTCAATGAAATTGAAAGGGAAGCAATTTCTCTAACTCACTTCTGAAAGCAAATATCCTGATAGAAAAAAACCCAGAGAAACACCCATCCCCCCCCAGCAGGGAAAGAGAGAGAGAGAGAGAGAGAGAGAGAGAGAGAGAGAGAGAGAGAGAGAGAGTACTACTACAGGTCAATCTCTCTAGTGTACATAGATGCAACAATACTTAATAAAATGCTAGCAAACAGAATGCAGCAAATTATCAAGAAGATCGGACACTATAACCAGATGGGATTCATTCCAGGGAAACAGAAATATTTCAACATATGCAGTTCTATAAATGTAATAGACCATATCAACAGAGGCAAGGGGGGGGGGAAACATATGATCTCAATAGATACAGAAAAACGTTTTGACAAAGTCCAATACTCATTCATGATAAAAACCCTACAGAAAATTGGAATAGATGCTTTTATTTGAATCCAATAAAAGCTAACTATGACAAGTCAACACCTAGCATCATACTAAGTGGACAAAAACTGAAAACTTTCCCTTTAAAATTAGGAACAAGACAAGAACATATACTATCACCACTCCTATTCAGTATAGGTCTACAAACATTAGCCAGAGCCATTAGACAAGAAAGAGAAATAAAAGCAATAAGAACAGAAAAAGAAGAGGGAAAATTATCATTATTCACTGATGACATGATATTCTACATACATGAACCCCAAATCCACTCAGGCCTTAGGATTTATAAATTCAATAGCATCACAGAGTACACATTCCACACTCAAAAATCACATTCAACACATTGAGTTTGTTATACACAAACATCAAACTCAATGAGAGACAAATTAGGAAAATCACTCCCTTTACAATAGCGTCCAAATATAAAATGAAATATTTAGTTATCTAACAAATAAAGTAAAAGATCTCTACACTGAAAAGCATAGCATTCTGAAAAAAGACATTGAAGAGGATTTCAGAAAATGGAAAGATATAACTTGCTCATGGATAAGAAGAGCCAACATCGTGAAAATGGACATACACCACAAACTGTTATATGATTTGATGTAATCCTGACCAAAATACCATTTCCATAACTCACAGATTTAGAGAAGACACTTTAAAACTTCATTTGGAACTAGAAAAGACCTAGAATAGCAAAGGCAATCCTGGGGAACAAAGGAAAGGCAGGTGGCATCACAATTCCTGACTTGAAATTATTCTATGAAGCTACTGTGGTAAAAATCAGAATGATACTGGGGAAAAATACCAGATCTGAGGATGAATGGAACAGATTAGAAGATGTAATTACAAGTACAAGTACTTGGCCACGTTATTTTTGACAAAGGGGCCAAACAAGTTCGCTGGAAGAAAGGTAGCCTTTTTAACAAATGGTGCTGGAAAAAACTGGCTTTCTATATGCTGAAGACTAAAACTAGACATGCGGCTATCACCATGCACTAAACCAAAGTAAAAATGGATCAAAGTTCTAAATATGAAAGCAGAAACACTAAGCCTACTGGAAGAGAAAGTAGGTTGAAATCTTCAGCACATAGGGGTAGCCAGAGAGGTCATGAGCAAAAACCAAACTGCACAAGAAATACTTCAAAACATCAACAACTGGGATCTCATCATACTAAAAGCATTTTGCACATCAAAAGAAATCACCGACAGAGAAACAGATAACCCACAAGTTGAAAACTACCACTTTCCTCAGACAAAAAACTTCTATCTAGAGCACATAAAAAAATTTAGAAATCAGGCCCCAAAAACTCAAAGACCCAATCCAAAACCGGGAGTCCGAGATGAACATACGCCTCTCAGATGAAGAAATTCAAATGTCAAATGAATACTTGAAAAAATATTCAACATCATTGTTATTCAAGAAATGCAGATTCAAACAATATTGAGATTCTACCTCATCCTTCCAAAAATGGTTATCATTGAAATATCAACTAATAACAAATACTGGAGAGGTTATGGGGTCAAAGAACCCCTTGTCCACTGTTGGTATAAGTATAGAGTGATATGATCACTGTGGAAATCAGCATGGAGATTCCTCAGAAAACTAGGGCTAGAATTCCCATGTGACCCAACTATTCTCTTTCTGGGTATTTTTCCAGAAGAACTGAAAATACTCGATCACAGTGATATATGTGTACTCATGTTCATAACAGAATAATTTGTTATAGCTATAACTAGAAACAACCCAAATGGCAATGAACTGAAGGATGGACAAAAAAGATGTGTTATTTTTATATACTGGAGTATTACTCAGTTGTAAAGAAAAACAAACTAGAGGTTTTTATAGGTAAATAGATACAACTAGAGATCATAATCAAGTGAAATAAATCAGATCTGCATGCGTAAACATTGTATTGTCTCCCCATTGTAAGAACCTGAGTCCATAAAATGAGAAAGGTAAAACAAATATTGTGAAGGGTAAAGAAAATGTTAAAAAGGAAAAAATAAATGGGATGAGGGAAAGGAGATAAGAAAGAAGGGAAAAATATATACAAATAGGATAGCTAGCATGATTATACCACTAAATTTTATTAGTTTATTGAAAAGAACAGTTAATGCTTAAAACTTTTATTTTGACAGCTTTACATACCTCTTGATAATCTGAGCCACTACTTTGAAGACAACAATGTGCAGTATAACAACCATTGTTGAATTTCTTTCTTCTTTTTTTTAAATTCTGTATCATCTCTAACTTTTAAGTTATTTTTTCTCCTTATAACATAAAATGAATAAAAAAAATCATACAGATGATAAGTCAGTGAGATCTGATTTATTTGTTTGCTTATTTATTTATTTATGGGGGACAGGGAAATGGCTCACTAGAAAAAGCACTTGCCTGGCAAGAGCAAGGTCCTGAGTTCAATCCCTGGTACCAGAAAAAAAAAAAAATCCTTCTTTGCTGGAGAGATAACTCAGCAGCATAAAACTTTGCCTGGAAAGGGTAAGGTCCTGAGCTCAATGATCAGTACAAAAAAGAAAAACAAAGAGGTATTTATTTATTTTATTTATTTATTTATTTTAGGGAAGGGTCTACAGGGTGTTCAGGGTCTCACTACTAGATGAGATTCCTAGTGATCTGCTTGTTTACAGCCTCACGGATTACAAGTGCTCATCACCACACCCAGTCTCAATTGCCATCTCAAAGTGCCCCAGGGATGGGACTGACATGGCAGGCTTGGTAATCTAACCCCCAGTCCATGTGCCTGCTTGCAGGTGCTTTAATCTGCTGAGCTATTTGTCCAGTCCCTGAGATGGCATTTATAAATACAATACTAATGAACATTAATAAACTAGATAACCTTGAAAAGAAGGACATAGCATCCAGAAGACAGCTCAGTAGAATAAATGCTTGGCTCGCAAGTGCAAGGGCCTGAGTTCAATCCCCAGTTCCGACAAAAAAAAAAAAAAAAAAGAAAAGAAAAAAGAAGGATATATTTATAGAAACAAACAAATCACCAAAACTGACTGATGAATAGACACATCTTAATAACAAAAAAATAGAATCTGGTATTAAACAAACTTCCAATGAAGCACAGTTAACAACAGATAGCTTCTTCACTGGCAAATTCTATCAAGCAGTTGAACTTTTACCATTAACATTTCTAAAGCTTTTCCAGAAAACAGAGCAGGACAGAATGCTGCCAAACTCACACAATAAGAGTGATATTACAAAGTCATATAAGATATGACAAGAAAAGAAAACTATAAGCATGCAGGCAGGAATTCTTGGCCTGCACCACCAGAACTCCTTCCCTGATGCGATCCCAGATGGTGGGCATGCAGGCAGGAACTCTCAGCCTGCACCTCCCACACCACTGGAATCCCTTCCCCTACTTGATCCTGGACAGGCAGGTGGGTGGGGAGGAACTCTAGCCTGTGTCCCTGAACTACCAGAACTTCTTCCTCACCCAGAAGCCAGTTCCAGCATCTGCTGTGGGACCCTTCAGGAAAATTTCCTACAGAGAGGCTGGGGTCAGACCCTCCTAGCTAATCTAGGAGCTGAACATATTTCCAGAGGAGCACAGTGGCTCACTTCCATTAGCTACAGAAGGAAGAAGCTGAGCACAACAGCCAGACCCAGGCACAGCTGGACAAGATCAAACTTCATAGATCCAGACCCAAATTTCAATAGGCACTAAAGGCATCACTTCATCGAAGTTCTATACGAAAGGGCAGAGGATACTGCTATACAAAATGACATAGAGAAGGTGCAAGATATAGTCTCGGGCCCTGAGCCCACCCAGAACAAATGCAGGAGACACTAGCATAGACGAAGATGAGAATCTCTGAATTAATAACATCTGAAATAAAGAAACAAATGCAGACACATATAGAGGAACTCAGATCAGAAATAACCTTTGAAGTAAAAAAAGACATCTCTGAATTAATAGTGTCTGAAATAAAGGAACAACTTCAGAAAGATAGACAGGAAATCATATCAGAAATGATCTGTGGGTTCCAGCCCAGACCCAACCGCACCGCTGGCAGCCGAGCCTGCGCGCCCGCCGCGGGTAAGCTCCCTGTGCCACTCTGCCCCGCCTCTGCGTTCCTGCGACTAACTTCCTGTTCCAGCCCAGACCCAAACCACACCGCTGGTAGCCCAGCCCGCGTGCCGGCTGGGTCAGGATCCTTGGCCTGCCTTCCCCTCCCCCGCTCCACCACTCCTCCCTGTTTTTTTTTTTTTTTTGAA
>PVJA010047860.1:0-14465 GCA_004027025.1 Myocastor coypus | reverse complement strand
CTTCACTGTTGGCCCACTGCAATTGCAAAACCTTTGACTGTATATGTATCTGCTTCCTCGTAGTCCAAAGAGTAGTATATTCTTTCCTTTTTTTTTTCTTTCTTTGTTTTTTCTATGCAATATCAGTAGGGAGGTGGGTCATGCCCACACACTGTACTCTATAGAATGATTGTGAGGACAATATGCAATATGTCAACTTTCAAAGAAAAGAAGGGGGAAAAGAAAAAAAAAAGTAATGTGGATTTAGAAAGGTTAATGTTTAATTGTTTGATCAATCTTATATACCTATATGTATTAATCTAATCTGATCTGATGATGAATATATGTAATATAACCATTGTTAAATTTAAACATTAAAAAAATTGAAAAAAAATAATTAAAATACCCAAAACCTAACACAAGGACACAACCATGAAGGCTGCTAGACAAAAAAAATTAATCACATGTAAAATAAGAGCCATCTGCATTGAAAGAGACTTATTAGCACAATCCTTAAAGGCACGGAGAGCTTGAGATAAAATATTTAAAGCTCTAAAATTAAACAACTTCTAAGCCAGACTACTATATCTTGAAAAATTATCTTTCAAGATTTTAATAAAATCCTTTCTAGAAAATAATGAATTTCTTTGATAAAAATAGATGCAACTGTTGGTGGGAGTGCAGGTTGGTACAATTGTTATGGCAATCAATATGGAGATTCCTCTAAAATCTAGGATTGTAGGTTACATTCATGCTAGTTATTCCTCTCCCAGGTATTTTTCCAAAAGAACTGAAATCATCACACCACAGTGATACATGTGCAGCCATGTTTATATAGCAGCACAATTTGTCATTGCTAAATCCTGGAGGCAATTCAAATGCTCATCAGATGAGGAAAGAATAAAAAAGAAAGAGCATTTTTAAACAATGCAGTATTAATCAGCAATAAAAAGAGAAATTCAAGGCTTTTGTAGATAAATGCATGAAACTGGAGATTGTATTGGAAAGTAAAATAAATTAGATCCACATGTGCAAACATCATATTGTCTTTCTAGTGTGATAACCTGAAAGAGTAGATAGAATTAGAAAGGAACAATAGATATTGTGAAAAGGAAAGAAATTGTTTAATGGAAAGAAAAAACTGGGATGCGCAAAAGGCCAAAAGAAAGAATGGAAGAAGATATATTTATGCTTATATGCAGGAAAATTTATATAATTTTAGTGCATATTTCTGTTGATCATTTTAAGGCAGCAGGTAATAAAATTTTTCTTTTTATTATTTTATAAAAATAATTTATTTTAAAGTATAAAAACACAAACAAAAGCAATGACAAATAACAAAATCAAAGAGAAGCAGAGTAACATATATCAATACATATGGTACAGATTTTCAAAAGAAGAATAGCAAACTAACAGTCATTGATATACTATGTATTTTTATCATGAAATATTTTTCTCAGATTAACAGATATAGGTATGAAAGATTGGACAAATAATTGAACATTACCACTTGTTTCCAATAAACATTAACCTCTTTCTTGTCCTTTTTACTTTTTTATTTTTTAATGTTTTTAAAAGAATGTATAATCATAATAAATAAGATATTAGAAATGTACACACTTAAAAAAAGATGATGGCAAGTCTTCAACCATGGTTCCTGTATTGCACGTTGCTGTCTTTTTATTCTCATTCTTTCTTTTTAAAAATTTCTTATAAACTTTTTGTTGTTTAGTTTAAAACAAAATTTACATTTAAAAAGTGTATTTGGCGGGCCCGGCAGAATGGCTCAGTGGTCTAAAGCGCCTGCTTAGGAAAGCTTAGGTGGCTGCAAGGACCGCGGTTTGATCCCCGGCACCACATGCTGCGCCAGCCCTGCCCTCAGGGCAGGCTGAGCCAGCCATAAAAATAAAAGTTCTGAAATAAGAAAAAAAAATAAAAATTTAAAAAAATGTATTTGGCTTTACAGGATCTCACTATGAGGCTCAGATTCATGGTAATCCTCCTGCTTTCAGCATGGCCAGCACTGGGGTTACAGGCATGAGCTACCACACCCAGACTCAGTTGCTAGCTATGCCTGCCCACTTTAGTCAGCTGAGCTAATTTGTTGTCTGGAAAATCAAATTTACATGCTATGTCTGGTAACATGACCAACTGATTTGAAGATAACATGCAATATAGATGAATTCCTATTATTTTTTAGTGAAATTCTGTACCTTTAGCAATGCTATTTTTATAATGGAAAGTAAACTAACGCTACAAAAAATTCTCAAAGATATCCTAGAAGGAGATAATGAAACTAACAATACCGAAATATCCAATATAATGAAAGTGTCCGGCAGTGCTAGCGATGAAGTAAAAGAGAAAGAAATCAAAAGAACAACAGAAAATGATGAAATTACACAAACAAGTCAATATCTATCCATTAAAACTGTCGATGTAAATGAAGTTTATGCACTAATCAAGTGTCCCAGGTTAAAAGAATTGATCAATGAAGTTCCACCATATGCTCTGTACAAGAAACACATTTAATGCAAAAAGAAATTTATAGATTAAAAATCAAAGGATGGAAATCAATGTTCCATGAGAACACAAAAAGCTCTAAATAAGCAAATGTAGCTGTATTATGCTCAACCAAAGTGAACTAATGCCAATGTTGATTAAATGAAGCAAAGGACTATATTCCACAATGAATACTGGAACCATTAAACAGGAAGATAACAATGATAAACATGCAAGACCCAAAGACGGTGCTGCCGAATTTTAAAAGAAACACTAATATATATATAAAAAAACAAATATCAGTAACATTTTATGCGGACCTAAATATGACACTATCAAAAATAGATCAACTGAACAAAAAACTTCAACTGGAAAAATTAATGTTCAACAAGAAAAAACCCCACATTTTAACAAATGGGCTGAATAAATATATACAGTCCACTTAATGACAAAATACATATTCTGTTTTAACAGTTTTCTCCAAAAACTACCATGTACTAACTAATAAAGCATGCCTTAAAAGGGCAAGAAAACCTGCATTCTTACCATTAGTATTATCAAATTCGAGTGCAATAAAGCTAGATATCAATAGAAAAAGAAAGTATAAATGCTATGTAATAATGAGAAATTAACTAATACATACTTAAATAGTCAGTGCTCAGAAAGGCTATTAAAAAAAGTAAAACATCTCCTGGAATTAAGTGATACTTAGTAAATCATATTTGAATTTATGGGACTCAAAGGAAGCATTTATCTGATGCAAGTTTAAAGTTGTGACTGTTCAAATCAATTGAGATATGGTTTCTATTTTGATGTTTCTCAAAAGCTTCATGTACACAAGGGGTGGACTTTTGAGATATGGCTGGATTATAAGTGTGACCCTGGTTTAGCATATTTCTGCATGTAGATGATGGGAAGGGTCATGCATAGAATGGGTGGCCCCACTCAGTAAGCTTTTAGCCTGAGTGGGATGAAACAGAAAAGCAGGCTTTTTGGCTCTGTAGCCTACTGTCCATTCCTGAATGGACTGTTTCTCCTCTGCAATCGCCCTCTGTCATGTGACCCTGCTTTGGAGACAGCCAACTGAAGAATGAAACCTCTACAAAGTATAACTTAAAATGAAGTTTTCTTTCTTTATTTTGTGGGTATTGTGTCTTTGTTTCAGTAATGATAAAAGAATAAGACACCAAACTTACTAAAATTGGAAAAGGGGGCAGAAGGGCTGTTAAGCAGTACATTGGTAAAGGGGCCAGCTTGTTACTCCAGGGAGGCCAGTTTGCCATAGAGGTGAGCAGGGGATTTTGTCTATACCTGCTTGGAGCTCTTTCCCAGGATAGATTGCTGTATCTCAGAGTTGTGAGCTCGAGGGGCAGGTGAGGGCCTCCTACACCTGGATAGCTCTTGGCCACAAGGCCTTTTGTGGGCTTTGCAGGCTGAGAAACACCTTGGTTTGGGAATCATATCCAGAAGCCCAAATACCTCTGCAAGTAGAATGGAGTTGCTGGTGGTGTTTGGAACCCTGGACATATGCCCAAGTTGACAATGCTCCCAGGACACCAGTCTCTGCTAAGCTTTGTGCACACTGTTGTGGAGACCTCTTGTGATTCTGGTGTAAGTTGGCCTGTGGGGCTTCAGCCTTAGCAAGAAAGAAGTGGGAAATACTCCTGAAAGGTAAACTAAAATATTATGGAACTACAAGTTATTTTCATATGGTTTTTAGCTCACTTATCAATATGGACATGTTTCCTTAACATTTTTTCCATTTTGTATAAAAGTTAGTCTAAATTTTGAACCTGAGTTCCAAAAAAGTTAATTGATGGATAGTTATGAAGTAAATGTCAAAAAAACAATGATCAGACTCTAAAAACTAAGCACTCAAGGTTGCAGGATGTGTAGATAAAGTCACAACATGAACTGAAGTATCTATCAAGTGAAAAACAAACCAGAAATAATTCCATTTGCTGCTTGAGGGGCTAAGAGGAAAATTAATAATGAAAACTAAAGATTTAGAAGACAAGAAAGTGCAGATATTAACTCTACAAAAATATGTTTTAGTTACTTTTCTCTTGTTGCTGGCACAAATACCTGACACTGGAAATGAGGGAAGGAAAGGTTTATTTAGCTCAGAGTTACTGGAGGTTCCATATTTAGCTGGCTCCAACGCAGAGAGGCACACGGCAGAAAACAACCTTCCATGGTGGTGGTTCAAGAGTAAGAGTGAAGGTAGGAGTAGCAGCAGCTCAAGCAGCTAGCTTCTCTTCCTTCCTTACATTGCAATTAAAATTACCTGCCCCAGGGGAGATGCAGCACCCACACCCACAGTAATCAATTACAAATTCCAGAAGCTGCCCCACGACTACATGAGGCTTTGAGGAGACACCTAGTCACAAACCGTAGCAAACTGGAATTGTTAAAAGCCCAGATAGAACAAGAGAGATACTCCAACGTGAAAGTGTTTTCAGAATCTGGCTGAGCTGAAAACCAGAAAGAATAATTTGAAAGTAGTTTAGACGAAAATGAACTGTGAATCAGAGGTTTCAAGATTCGAGAAAGATAAAGAAGGCCTACATAACCAGCTGCTTATGTTGATTCCTCAAGGGAGAGCAAATAAATGGAGAAACTCATTCGAGAAAAAGCCCACTTGAGTCAGAAATTAAAAGGCTTAGAGAATGAAGTAGCAGAATTAAGGGCTGAAAAAGAGAATTCTAGTGCTCAGGTAGAAAATGTCCCAAGAATACAAGTGGAGCAATTGCCTGAGATGCAGACTACAGTCAGATTCCTGAAAGCTGAAAAATGGTCAAGTTTCAGGGTGAACATTTAGAAAAACAGCTATAGTCAATCAGTGAACAAAATACTTTTTTGCGTTCCATAAAACTGACTGAAAAAATACACTAAGTAGTAAAGTGAACGAGCTAAAGCACTCAGACAAGCTAGAAATAACAGACATCAAACTGGAGGCAGCAAGAGCTAAGAGTAAGCTCAAAAGAGAAAGAAGATTCTAAGTGAACCAGATTGGCTTCAGTCTGAAAATGAAGTTCTCAAATCAACTTTTGAGCAGCAGAAAATGCACTTTTTAGCCGGGCGTGGTGGTGCACGCCTGTAATCCCAGCACTCGGGAGGCTGAGGCAGGAGGATCAGTGCGAGTTCGAGACCAGCCTGGGCTACAAAAGTGAGCTCAAGGCCAGCCTGAACTGCATAGTGAGACCCTGTCTCAAAAAGACATAAAAAATAGAAAATGCACTTTTTAGAAAAAGATTGTGAGTTAATACATAAGGACAAGCCGGCAAGGAAAAAGGTTATCAAAAGCTTGTGAAATTACAAGATGAAAAGATGAAACTTGAGAGTCAATTAGTGGATTTAGAGAAAATAAAAATGGGGCATCATGTTTGCAGCCAATCTGAAAAGGATCAGCACAAGGAGAAACTGCCGACTTCACAGATGGCAAAGGAGTCACCCAGAAGGGAACTTCAGAACATTAGGATAAAACTTCAACAATAAACTGTGAATATTGAAAATTACAAAAGAAAAAAATATAAAATTTTGATCTGAAATAGCAAGTCAGTAGTTTGCAGTCCCACAAGACCTTACTGAACCAATCTGAGAATGAACTGCTGAATTTAAAACAATGCTGAAGGAAATAGTGGACAGATGAAAGCAAGAATGTTGTAATTTAAGAAGGCAAGATGAAAAAGACATTAGAAGAAAAATAGATAAAGTAGTTAAAGAAAAAGCCTTCTAGGGCTGGACAAATAGCTCAAAAGACTAAAGCGACTGCTTACGGAGACACAGAGACCACGTTTGATCCTGGGTATGCTATGCTGGCCTGGTCCCTGGGAGTGCACTGAGACAATAACTAAGACTGGCCATGGTGGAATGACTATGATCCCAGCATTTATGGGGCTGAAAACAGGAGGATCCCTATGAGTTCAATGTGTGTAGTGAGACCAAACAGATCCTGTACTAAAATGTATAAAACAAAGAAAAGCACAAGCTTCACGAACATATCATGAACAGAAAAGTTTAATCAGGCAAAATAGAAACTACAATGAATTGCACCTGCCGAGAAAAAGAGAAAATCACTTCATGAAATCATCTTGAAGATACAGAAAGAAAAAGTGGAAAATTTTTAGGCAAAACCCCAAAAACAATTAGAAACAGAGTCAGGCGTTGAACAGACAAAATGTTCCATTTGAAGAATATTTAAGGTTTCCAAAAGACTAAAGGATGTAGAGAAGACATAATGAATTTCTTTTTTTGTCTTTTGGAGACAGGGTCTCGCTATGCAGTTGAGGCTGGCCTTGAGCTCACTTTTGTAGCCCAGGCTGGTCTCGAATTCGCATCGATCCTCCTGCCTCAGCCTCCCAAGTGCTGGGATTACAGGCGTGCGCCACCACGCCCGGCGACATAATGAATTTCTAAGTCTAATTTTACTTCCCAATGTACCTCAAACAGCATCTGTCAATCTGGTCAGCTTTCATTCACTGGCCCTGGCCCCAGGCATGGAGCTGTGATTCTTTTCTCATATGAAGGACAAACAACATTAAAGGAACTCTCTCTCCTTCTCAAAAGACTAGAAAAACTAGAATCAACACAAAGAGGACAACAAGAGGAACTGGGATGTCCTAGGCAGTGATGTTCCTATAAAAAAGCAAACAGATCAAAGGAAGCAAAATCTCAGACTGGGTAAAAGGTGAAGCTTTAACATATATAGCATTGAGCTACTTCACTACTGTTAGTCAAAGTACTTGGATATGCCTCAAGAAAAAAACATAGCAGCTATCACAAATAAGGCACTAAAAGAAATAGTTTGACAGATATTTTGAATATATATTGATGACCTTCGGAGAATATAAATAATAAATCAATGAAAGGAACTAATTAGAAAGTCAAGTTACAAAATAAGCTCTACTTGAAATTTTTTGGCATTTTGCCTAAAATATGTCTGTATTGAAAGTTCAATTTTTCTTATCATCTTGCTTAGACAGAGTACAGCAGCCAGGGTTCTAACATCAGCATGTCATACTGACCTTGTCCCCGGGGTGTGCTGAGATGGTGATTGAGACTGAGCATGGTGGTGCATGCCTGTAATCAAAGCATTGGAGAGGCTGTAACAGGAAAATCATTATGAGTCATATTTATGTAGTGAGACGTTGTAGACCTTGTACATCCTGCCCTAAACATACAGGGAAAATTTTTTTTTAATCTTTGAGGTACTTGACAATAGCAAAGTCAGGAAATAACTTGTGATTTATAATAAGAGTTATAAACGTATAGTTTTCACAAAAAATAAGAAAATAAATACAGCTCATGGTTACACTTTTTTGCTGGATGGTTAAGACCAAGTTAAAGCAAAACCTATATAAATAAAAATGTAACTTTTACAATTTGATAAGATCAGTCTAATTCCCTCAGGATTTACCCTGAAACTGTGTATAGCACCTTGTAGATATTTTGTCAGTGTCAGTCATCTGGATGAGTCATGGCCATTGCTTGATCAATTTGCTCTCTGTGAAAGCCTGATAGAATGTTTTCTCTCTAGGCGACTCTCCTCAGGCACACTATACATCATCGATCACTTTATTCTGTGGCCCCATATTCTCCTTAATCAGAAAATTTGGAACACCACTGAGTTACAGAAAGTCACAGCAGAGGTTCTTTTATGTCCTGAGTCCTCACTGACATTGAAGGGCTAGGGTCAAAACATTGACTGTCCTTGTACCTCCTCTTTTTCTCTGATTTTTGGACTGAAAACTTTAGTTCTTAAACATCCAGAAGAGAAGTTTACTGATATTATTATCCTATAACAGAGGCAGTTAAGTTTAGCTTTACTATCTATTTTAATAGCACATACCGTAGAAGTAAAATGGAACTGCTATTTTCCAACAACCATGGATATTCTAAAATTTAAATCCCTATAGAATGTTAAAAAACAATATTAGTACGCTGAGCTGTAAAAGGCTCAAGCCAATAACTTTGGACAATTGCCTGTTTTGCTGGTAACTCACTATTATTATGGACTCTTGGAGTATATTGGGTAATTTTGCTGAATTCAAGTACCTACAGTCTTTGGACTAGCATCAAGCATGAAAAGGTCCTTTAAAGAATTTTCCAAATACAGTTTTTCTAACAGCAATGGAATACCCATCTGTGACAAAATAAAAAAAAAAGGGGGATATAAACAAAGGACCATTTTGTAGTGGAAAAATATATCTGTATATACAAGATAGTTAGGATAGATGTATAGCTACTTTCTCTTCATTCAATGAGAAGGAAAGCTTGTACTAATGTTTAGATGAGATATCACGTCTACATGATATCCTCTGAATAACTACTATGAAGACAATAATATACAATGTATTAATTCTTGTAACTGTCCTGCTAAACTTTTTTGAAACTAATTCATTGTTATTTTATGTTTTCTCAATAAATGAATGAAGTTAAAAATAAAAATCTAAAACAGAAAAAATAAGACGATATTAATTTATTAATTTATTACAGCCCTCAATAAATATTTTGTAACATGGCAATATAAAAGATAAGACATAAATTGATGCAACCGGATATTGAAAAGCTGAAAGCACAATGGGCACAGTAAAAATCCACAAAATTATTAGCAACTACCTTACAAATACTTAAGTTGAAAAACTGGAAAACTCAGAAGAAATGGAGATATTTCTAGTTAGCTATCAATGACCAAATATGAAACAAAACACTTAAATATCAAGAACAATCTATTAACAGGTAACAAAATTGAAGCAGAAATAGAAACACTACCAAGTAAGAAAAGCCCAGAACCTCATGGATTCACAATTAAATTCCATAAGACAATCAAAGAAGATCTAAACAAATAGTCCTGAAACTCTTTAATGAAATTAAAAAGGACAGAATGTTTTCCGAAATCAATATTGGAATCTAGCATTATCCTGCTCCTTTGGTTGGACCAGGATCTAACCAAAAATGACAGTTATAGCTCAATATTTCTGAGGAACCTAGTAGATGTAAAAATCCTTTAAAAGATACATTACTATCAAACAGAATACAAAAGCTTATGATATATTGACCAAGTACATTTCATCCCAGGGATGCAAAGATGACTCAGTATCTGCACATCAATAAATGAAATTTATCACATTATCAGAAACAAGTACAGAAATCATATGATCTTAAAAATGTAGAGAAATTCTTTGACAATATCTACTACCAACTTATGATAATAACACTCAAGAAAATAGGCAGAGAAGATATTATCTCAATCTGGCAAAAGACATTTATGACCAAACAACTTCCAATATCATATTAAATATGGAAAAAACTGAAAGATTTACTTGAAAATTAGGAAAACCAGGATGCGTATTTTGCCTTATCGTGTTAAATATAGTTTTCTGAATAATTGATAATAACTGTATCTTTGAAACAATATCTATGTATATTAACCAATGAATGCATATGAAAATTGTGTATTTATACACAATGTAGTACTATTCTGCCATAAAGAAAGATAAAGGAGTTATTTACGGGAAAATGGTTACACATTGAGACCACAATTTTCAATGAAATAAACAGCATGCTTATATATCACATAATTATCTTATATGAAAAATCGAAATTATAAACAGTGTAATTAAAGACAGCAGGAAATGGGAAGATATATCTTCAGCAAAATAAGCAAGAGACTAAAAAGAGACAGAAAAACAAAAATAGATGCAAGTTGAGAACATAATGTTAAATGAAGTCAGACAGATGGTTAAATATTACATGACCTCTCTTTTATGAGATTATATGATATATTACATTATTTATATATTTGTGTATGTTATATATTAAGTTGAAGAACAAAATTAAAAGTAGTTAAAGAAGTAGGAGAAAATTCAAATGCACCCAAAATTATATATTGTGTTTTTCAAAAATACTTTAATATGTATGCTAAGTTACTCCTTTTATACTAGTTTCTCTTGGTACATTAAAAATAATTTCTGTGCTAATATATATTTGTTTCTTCTTTATGAAGGGGAAGTTTTTGTCTATTTTTTGTTCTTGAATAAATATTTTGAAGGTAACAATATGTGGGACAAAATACTGTGTTACAACAACTGGTCACATATATTTCTACAGTAAATTTTTACTTTAGCATAATAGCAACTGATTGCACATCTTAGAAGATGTGACTTAGATATACAGACAGCAAACTTTATGTTTACCCACTTGCAATGATAAGAACAGCAAGATGTGTGCCTGTGTAATTGTCCAAAGTGGGATTTTCACACACATAAGCCTCTAACAGGCTTATACATGTATACCAGAGCATCACAGGTGGTAAAATACACTCAAACCACTGTTCTATTCTATAAATAAGTATTTTATCATAAATGCAATAAGGATATGACTCACAGTAGTTGATCCTGGAAATGCAAAACCCTGTTTGTGCATTTTGACAGACAATAATTCAGGTGTATGCAAGAAATCCCAGGCAGCAAATCGTGTTCTACCAATGAAATGCTCACTGCTAAATTTCTGTCCATTAGGATATTTTCCTTAAAAAGATTCCATTTGATTATTATTTGTTTTTCTGGTAGAAGTAGGCCAGTTCTACAATGGCACATGAAATATCAGATTTACAAGTTTTTAGGAAGACAACAGTGAATCATCAGGTCATTCATGCATGCATGTTGAGGAGGTTAATAATTTTGATGTTGGCTATGGAGCCGAAGTTATGACAGTGAAGCAGAACAACAATCAACTGATATAGACACAGAGTATGCAGACTTTCATGACTCATACCACAAAGAAAACAGCAATGTGATAATATTCAACTGGTAGATGTGGTGTCAAATTGTCACACAACAAAGTGGAATGATCAAAGTTTAAACTAAGGCGGCAAAAATGGTTGATGATATTAGTGTGAAACCTACTGGACAGGATGTCAGCTTTATCATTCAATGTTGGATATTGTTTTTTTTTTTTTTAAGAGAATAAATGCTACAAGATGTTGTGAAACACACAAATTTGAAATGCAATTTAGAGCTGGTCAAATAGCTCAGTGGATTAAGGCACCTGCAAGCAGGTGCAGGGGCCAGGGGTTCAATCCCTAGGCCTGCTGTGCCAATTGAGATTGGGCATGGTGGCATCTGTAATCCCAGCTCTAACAGTGAGACTATGAGTGCCCTATAGACCCTTCCATAAAATACCAAAAAAAGAAAAGAAAAGAAAAAAATGCAGCTTAACATTTTGGATGCATCAATAGCCTACTGAAAAATGTATTTATTAAGATATCTCACTATCTGAACTGAAAGAAACCATCCATCTGCTGTACTCACCAGAGTATAGGATTTGTAATTGCAAAAACATAAAAGACTTAACTGGGACTAGGAAGATAGCTCTGCTGCATAAGTACCTCACTGGTAAGTGCAAAGTCCTGACTTCAGCCCCTCATACTGCATGTTGTGTTGGCTCTGGAACCCTGGACATGTGCTGGCTATGAAACCAGGCATGGTGGTAAATCTGTGATCCCAGCATATGGTAGGTGGAGACAGAAGGATCACTATGAGTCTAATCTGCATAGTGAAACCTTGTATCAACAGAATAAAAAAGACTTAAGAAAAAGTGATGAGTGTGAGCTTAAGGTTTGTAGAATAACATAATATGGAGGAGGTCTGCTTTACTTTAAAATTGCTTCAGGATTGATGAGAAAACCACCTACCAAGAAAGAAAAAGAATTTATAAACTGACTGAGGGGTTTTTTGGTAGTTGTCAAGCAGCTTACATACCATAAGAATACATGTCTGTTGATGAGCATCTTGCAGTATTTCATAGTTCTTGTAGGTTCAAGCAGGATATTTCCATAAAAATGTTCAAAATATGGCATAAAAATTTATACTCTTGTAGATACCATGGCTTTTTATGCTTTCAGTTTAGAAATTAATTCTGGAACTCAGCCACTGGGTCCTTGTTAATATGCTAATAAACTAAATAATGTTGTCAACAGATTTTTGTTTCCATCTCCCAAACTAATCAGAATATTATATGTAATAATTGATTTATCAGTTTCTTCTTTTTTCTGTATTTTTTCTTTTTCTTTTTTTTTCTGTATTTTAGGGAAGGGTGTGCAGTGTGTTCAGGGTCTCACTACAAGATCAGACTATGGTATTGATCAGCCTATGTTCAGCCTCACAAGAGCTCGGATTACAGATGGGTGTCACCATGTCTAGTCTCAGTTTCCATCTCAGTGAGCCCCAGGGGGCAGGGCTAGCATGGCAGGCTTGGTAATCAAACCCCCGGACTCTGCACCCGCTTACAGATACTTTAATCTGATTTGCTATTTGGCCTGCCCAGTTTACCAGGTTTTAACTGATATTAGATTTGTTGACAGAGCACATGTTGACTGGCAAGGGAACTATATGCAGGAACACAGCAGAAATTCCAAATGAAATTCTCTTGGTTACTCTTTTCTCATTGCTGGAACAAATAACCAACACCCCAAACAATGGAAGGAAAAGCTTATTTATCTCACAGTCAGTAGAGGTTTCAGTCCATACTCAACTGGCTCCAAGGCAAAGTGGCACAATGCAGAGAGTAACCTTTCATAGTGGCTGCAAAGAACAAGAGAGAAAAAGGAATGGCGGCCATTCAGGCAACTAGCTAGTCTCTCTCCTTTCCTTACATTGTAAGGCAGTGTATCTGCCCCAAGGCACTCATACCCATAAACTCTGCATTAGATCAGGAATCAGTAACAAGCTCCAGAAACCACATCATGACTACATGAGGCTTTGGGGGGACACTTAGACACAAAACAAAACAGAAATGTTGCAGTTTGAATACAGAGAATTGTGGAGTACAATCTTTGGATTTCAGAAAGATATAACATTGGCCTTGTATATGACAAAAAATAACAACCTGGTACTGTTGATGGCAACATTCTACCATGGTGGAAATATTTATATGGTAATCTCAACAAAATAAAAAGCTGAGATGGGAACAACAGGTGTAAGAAATGTTCTTGATGGTTAAAATCTTTTCGAAATTAGCCGGGCGTGGTGGTGCACTCCTGTAATCCCAGCACTCGGGAGGCTGAGGCAGGAGGATTGGTGAGAGTTCGAGACCAGCCTGGGCTACAAAACTGAGCTCAAGGCCAGCCTGAACTGTACAGCGAGACTCTGTCTCAAAAAGACAAAAAAAAAAATCTTTTCGAAATTTGTGGGTTGTCTTTTCACTCTGTTGGTAATTTCCTTTGACGTGCAGAAACTTCTTAGCTGGAGGAGGTCCCATTTATTGTTGCTTTCAAGTGTTAAAAGTGCAATTTGATTTCTGTCCATGAACTTTTTGCCTACTCCGATGTCTTCAAGATTTACTCCCACTTTCTCTTCCAGGAGATTTAATGTTTTTCTTTTAATATTTAGATCTTTAGTTCATTTCGACTTTAGTTTAGTGCATGGTGATAGACTAAGGTCAAGTTTTAGTTTTCAGCATGTAGAAAGCCAGTTTTTCCAACACCATTTGTTAAAGAGGCTGTCTTTCTTCCAGTATTCAGACAAAGGTCTTCTATCTAGAATCTAAAAAGAACTAAAAACCATCAGCGTTCCAAAATTCAAAGACCCAGTCCAGAAATAGGCATCTGAGATGAACATACACTTCTCAGAGAAAGAAATGCAGCAAACCTTCAAATACATGAAGAAATGCTCCACATCGCTAGCCATTTGTGAAATGCAAATCAAAACAACACTTAGATAGCATCTCAACCCAGAAAGAATGGCTATCATAAAGAAATCAACCAGCAACAAATGCTGGAGAGGTGGTGGGGAAAGAGGAACCCTTCTCCATTGCTGGTGGGAATGCAGATTGGTGCAACCATTGTGGAAAGCAGTGTGGAGGATCCTTACAAAACTAGAATTGGAAGTTCCATTCAATAAAGGTATCCCCCTACAGGGAATTTTCCCAGAAGAACTGAAAACTTCATACCATAGCGATATCTGTGCACCTATGTTTATAGCAGA
>PVJA010047859.1:0-14466 GCA_004027025.1 Myocastor coypus | reverse complement strand
GCCAGCTCACCTGAAGCACCACCGGCGGTCGGGGGTGCCGTCGGAGCTCTTGCCCACCGTCACCATCTCCCCAGAGCGGAAGGCTTTCCTCAGGAACACGGGGAAGGAGCGCTCGATGTCCAGGATGGTGGTGGCCCACTGCGGGGAGCAGGCAGGGTGAGACGTCGGTGACCACCCCAGCACAGGCTGGCTGGGGAGGAAGTCAGGGGGCCAGGGTGAGTACAGTGCCACGGCCCCTACTGCCCTAGAAAGGCACTTCATAAATTCCACCAGTCACAGGGAGCAGGCAGCAGAGGAAAGAGGGAGGCAGGACGGCGATGGAGCGAGGCCACCATCCAGGCCTGGGGCACATCCTTGGTCACCACATGGTGTGGGAGTCACCAGGGCAGGCTGGGGACTGAGGCATGCCAGGAAGCAAATGTCCCACTCGAATGGGGCTGCCAGGTGGAGGGCAGGCGCCACGTGGCTGGGCATCCAACTTCTCACAAAAGGACAGAGAGCTGGCCTTTTGCATGGAAACTGATTATTAAATTTCATGTTAATGCTTTTTAAAAGGGTGAGCCTGGGGGCCCGGCGGGATGGCTCAATGGTCTAAAAGCGCCTGCTTGGGGAAGCTTGGGCAGCTTCAGGGACCACGGTTCGATCCCTGGCACCACATGCTGCGCCAGCCCTGCCCTCGGGGTGGGCTGAGCCAGCCATAAAAGATGAGTGAATAAACAAAGGTTCTGAAACAAGAAAAAAAAAAAAAAATTAAATTAAAATTCTTAAAAAAAATAAAATAAAATAAAATAAAAGGGTGAGCCTGGCCAAAAAATCTGAACCTTTGTTAGATGGATCTAGTCCACAGGCTGCCAGGTGGCATCGTGTGAGTTACACACCTGGCAGGGAAACTGAGGCCCAGGCAGGTAAGTCTATGGGCTTACGAGCAGGCCCAAGCCTCTTCCCTCATATTCAGGTCTAGAAAGATGACCTTGGGTTTTCCCCTCTGAGACACTTTTTAAAAAATGCACTGGTGGAAGGGCTGGAGAGATAGCTCAGTGGCATAAGTGCCTGCCTGCCAAGCATAAAGTTCTGAGTTCGATCCCCAGTACTGTCAAAAAAAAAAAAAAATGTCATAAATACCTTTAAGCCAGGCATGGTGGCGCACACCTGTAATCCCAGCACTTGGGAGGCTGAGGCAGGAGGATCGCTGTGAGTTTGAGACCAGCCTGGGCTACAAATGTGAGCTCAAAGCCAGTCTGAACCGCACAGTGAGACCCTGTCTCAAAAAGACAATAAATAAATAAATAAATAAATAAATAAATAAATAAATAAATAAATAAAATAAAAATGCACTGGTGGGCCCAGCAGGATGGCTCAGTGGTCTAAAGTGCCTGCAGGCAGCTGCAGGGACCACGGTTCGATCCCCGGCACCACATGTTGCACCAACCCTGCCCTCAGGGCAGGCTGAGCTGGCCATAGAAATAAGTAAACAAACAAACAAAAGTTCTGAAACAAGGAAAAGAAAAATTCTGAAACAAGAAAAAAAATAAAAATTTTTTAAAAATTAAAAAAAAATGCACTGGTTCCAGGTCAGTGTGGGCTCTGGGGTGCCAGGTCTGGTGGTGGCACTGGGTACAGGAAATGCCATGACTGAGAACTACGCCCAGCCCTCTGGGAAGCAGCAGTAGCAGCACCCTGTGCCCCGGAAGCCAGTCTCCATGTGGCTGCTGCTGGTGCCCAAGCGTGTTCGGGCAGTGAGGAAGTCCCACCCTTGTAGGTAAAAGCTCCCCATGGCAACGCCCGTACGTGCCCAGCCATGCCAGTCTCGCTTTCTGAGTCATGGAGGAAAAGGGAGCTGCCCCTAGGCTTGATGTGGGTCCCTGGGAGAAACACTCCCACTGTCCACTGTGGCTTCGACACATCCCCAAGAAGTTTATGTATGGAAACTTAATCCCGAAGTCACCGGTAAATACCAGTGGGATGTGGAGCCTCCGGGAGGGGAGTAGGGTTAGAGAGTTAAGGGATGGGGCCTATGATTGGACTAGTGGCTTCCTAAAAGGGACAAGGAGACCTGAGCTAGCATGCCTGCTCTGTCCCACCACAGGACCCCCTCTGCCACGTTACGGTGCAGCAAGGAGGCCCTGGCCAGCTGTGGCATCACGCTTGAGCTTCCAGTCTCTGGATCATGAGCCAGATAAACTTCTATTCTTTATAAACCACCAAGTCTCAAGTATTTACTTACAGGAACGGGAAGCGGATTTAGATACTCTCTAAGCCTCTGCAGTGCCCACAGAGGTCATTCAGTCATGCTGCATGGTGGTAATTAGATCCCACAGGCTGGGCCAGAAGCCCCTATAAAATTTACCTGGCAGCCCTGAGTGCAGGCAGCAGCCAGGGCTGCCCATTTCACAGACAAGGAAGTAGCGGCAGAGTGAGGGGGCGCTGCAGGAGCCAAGCAGAAGGCTGAGGCACCGGCCCTTCCCTCCGCCTCTGAAGGGCACGCGGCCCTGGCCTGACCTGCAGCTTCCAGATGTGCTTGCTCTCCTTGGAGACCTGGCCCACCGTCTCCCCCATGAGGGCGATGAGCATGTTAAGCAGCAGCACGAAGGTGAGGATGATGTAGGTGACGAGCAGGATGATGAAGACCACGGGGTACTTGGTGCTGCTCAGCATCTCCAGGTCCCCCATGCCGATGGTCAGCTTGAAGAGGTCCAGGAGGAAGGTGCTGAAGGTGTCGCTGTCGCGGCACGAGGGGTACGTGGGCGCCGTGCAGTTGGCCTGGTCCTCGTCACACACCTTCATGTTGGCACACGGGGTCAGGAGGGAGACCAGGGCTGCGGGAGGAACGGGAGTTGGGAGGGCGAGAGGCCATGCCCATTGGATGGAGGAGAGACTGAGGCCAGGTTGCCTAGCTAGTGAGCCAAACTGAGTTAAACTGGGTCCTCCCGATTCTGAAGCCAGGGAGGCTTTTTGGAGACATAACTTGTTATTATACCTGGGGAGAGCTGGTCCTGGCATTGAGAGGATAGGCCAGGCAACAGCTCGGTACCCTGCGGTGCACAGGGAGGCCCCCACCATGGAATCATCTGGTCCAGATGTCAACAGTATCGTCTCTAGGGTAGCGTGCCCAGCTGTGACTGTGGCTGCTCCAACCTGAGCTGGCCGCTCTCCCCTTTGCACTGACAAGACTTGGTCAGTGTTTTCCCCCCCGGCCACTCCCTTGGGGCCACACTACTGAAGTCCCAGCATGCCGCTGGTTGGCAGCTTGGCATCATGGAAAGGCATACTGTAGGGAGGGAGCTAGCACTGGGCTTACATATCATGCCCCACCAGTGTAGCTGTATACGGCATCTCCTCAGCAAGTTAGCCTGCTTCCCTACCCTGCAGCATGCCAGGGCTCGGACTTGCTTTGGCTGACAGGGCGAGGCAGCAGGGACGCTCTGCTGGGCAATGGCCTCGAACGCTTCTGCTCGCATCCCTGAGACCCTAAGACCGCTGCATGAGCAAGCCCAGGCCCACAGGCTGGAGGGTAGGCAGCCACAGGAAAAGAGCCAAGTCTTCCGGCTGAGCCATCCTGACCAGACCCGTCAGCAGGCAGCCCACCCTCCCCTGACCACTTGACACAGGAGCCATTGTGATCGGTCACATCGGGTCTCACTCTACGTGTCAGGAGGGATGACACCTCCCAGGCCACCCAGCTGACCTAGAGACCCATAAGCAAAACCAAATGGAGCTCAGTTGGGCATGGCGGCGTTTGCCTGCAACAGCAGCACCCTGAGGGGCTTATGCAGGAGGACCATGAGCGGGAGACCAGCCTAGGTCACATGATGAACTTAGGGCTGGCCTTAGACTACATAGCAAAAAGCCGGAAAGACGCCTGGCATGGGAACACACGCCAACAGTCCTACGAGGCAGAGACAGGATTGCAAATTTGAACCCAGACTAGACAATTTAGGAAGACCTCATCTCAGAATAAAAAATAAAAAAGGGTTGGGGATGTAGCTCAGTATAAAGGTATTGGTGGTTTGATCCCAAGGGCAGCCAAAATTAATTAATTAATCAATCAATCAACGAGTGATTGTTTTAAGATGCTAGCTTTTGCATGTCTTGTTTCACAGAAACAGCTAATGTGCCACTTTTACCAATTACCAGCCTTTGAAGCTGGGCAACTCATTGGGCCTTGCTATGCTTCTCTACTCTAAAGGCTTCCTAGGAGGACCAGACAAGGCAGGGATGGTAACGTACTCAGCCCAGGGCCTGGCACAGGGAGACCTCAGCAAGTGCCACCTGCCGTCCTCAGTCCAGCTGGGCAGCTGTTCCCGGCCTTGCTCACAGACACCCCAGCCCCTCCCCAGGCCTCCTACACGTGCAGGGCTCACCTGAAGCATAGCCGATCATGAAGAGCAAGTAGACGAGCAGGAAGCGGAAAAGGTCTTTGAAGAGGATCTACGGCCGCCAGGGGGCGTGGGATCATGGAGGCAAAGGAGACACACGTGACTTCTCACTTTCCCTCTCCTTCATCCCAACCTTCTTCTGCCAGCTCAGCCTTGTCCCTCCGCCATGCCCACCACACCCACATCCTCTGGCCTGCAGACAGCTAAGCTGTGCACACAGTGTGTATGGCTCCCTCCTGGAACACCCAGGTCCACAGGTTCCCCTGCTGGTACCTTCTGGATCATGATGCTGTAGGTCCCGGTCAGCTTCAACCCTCGCGTGAAGTACAGGGCATTCATCCAGCCCAGGACCAGGGCAAAGACCATCACAGCCAGGTAGGCCTCGATCCCGGCCAGATACAGGGCCGCGGAGACGATCACCAGCACAGAGTAGATGAAGCTACAGGGCAGCAGAGACCACAGGAGGGTCAGAGGGGACGAGGAACAATGAGACCCCAGAAAGGGAGATATGGCCCAAGTACTCCAGGGTACAAGGATGTCACTATTCTTCCAGATGACCAGAAGAAAATCAAACTGGACTAACTGGGCTCCTCAGCTTTCCGACATCCAGAACATGCAATTAATTAAGGAGCAATCAGTTTTATTTATTGGCCCAAAGGCCGATAAGACCCCAAAGCGGTGCCCCTTGGATTGCTTCACAAAGGTTCTGTGGAAACTTTGGGGCTACATGAATTTCAGTGCTTTGTAATTCTAAAGAGAATTAAAGAATAGCACACGTGCAGGAATTCCCACATCCAGTGTCCAGGGCGGATACCGTAAATCAGTCATAGCTGTCCTCACTAAACACAAATGCAGGCTCCAAGTTTTTAAACATGATCCCAGCACTCTAGTAGGCTGAGGCAGGAGGATTGGAAGTTCAAGCCCAGCCTGGTTAATACAGATTCTGTCTCAAGAGGAAAAAAAAGAGGGGGAGGCAGGGAGGAAACTGGGAATGGGGTTCAATGCAAAGGCCCTGAGTTCCCCTGAGTTCCTACCCCTAGGACTAAAAAATAAATAAATAAATAAAACCCTCAAACGTGGCACTGTAGGTAGACATTAGTAATTAACTGTCAACACAAGATTAAAATTATTCCTATGTCTGGTGTATGTGCTGAGTCCCTAGCAAAGAGAGTACAGTATTTTTGCATCACATGTTGACCTCGCCCTGACTTTGACTTTGCCACTCCTTGAGAAGTCACTTCTCCCCCAAACTGGATGACCTGTCAGACCAATCACACCATGATCCATGGAGGGCTGCCATTCCAGGGACCCCCACTCACTAGAGCAGCTGGAAGGAGCCGTCGATGAAGAGAGAGTTCACTCCAGGACATTTCTTCATGAACAAGTCTTTGATCTGGAAGAGGACAGCAGGCTTGTGACAGGGGTGGGACCAGGAGTAGGATAGAGGAGAGAGAGAGGAAAGAACAGGAGAGGGAGGCAGAATCGGAGACGGAGACAATGGGCTCTTTTGTTTTTGAGAAGAAGAAGAAGAAAGTGCAGAGAAAGAAAATAGGAGGCAGGAGAAGAGGAGAGAGCGAATATGCAGGGAGAGGAAGGCTGACCTGGAGGAGAGGAGAAGTGAGGCAGAAGTGTGGGTCGCATCGGGGCCACGCACTCACATTGGTGAAGAAGAACAGCACCCCCGTGAAGAGTGTGATGACCTCGCCGGCCAACCTCAGGTAGTCCACTGTGGTGCGGTAAGGGTAGGGTGGCTGCGGAGTGGGCACAAGGTCTTCATCTGCCTCCCCAGCATCTGCCCTTGGATCTAGATGTTCCCAGTGCCACAAGCATCTGGGTCCTGTGATGCCTTCCCCCTGGTTAGCTTCCTCCTGGATCTCCTCCCAGAGCCTCTGGATAGTGGTGAACCGCCCCCCCCCCCCCCCCGCCAACCTGTCCCTAGGACCTCTCCATTCCTTCCCACTGGGCACCCGGGAGGACCCAGCTGTGTCCCAGGCCTGAGAGGCCCAGCCCAGCACCAGCCCGGCTCCACCCAGCTCCAAGCACGCACAGTGCCCTCCAGCGGCTGGTAGTAGGCAGTGAGGGTGAAGATGACCATGGCGCACAGATAGGAGACCACATTGATGTAGAAGGAGACCGCCCCAAACTTCCGCCACTTGTCTCGCAGCAGCTCGTTGATGGGCTCCACTGCCAGCATTTCATGGCGGTTCTGTGAGAAATGGAGGTTGGGGCCACCTTTGGTATGTCGGGGATCCAGACAGCCTGACTCTGATGTGCCTTCCCTACCCTCAACCCCCAGGCCACTCCCTTCCTTAAGCCACTCTCCGGCCACTATTCTAGGCAGTGGGCCTTCAGTACTCTAAACTCTGGAGCTCATCATTCAAGGCTCTGTCCAATTCTGCTTCAAGCTACCTTTGCACCTGGTTCTAGAATCAAATCAGAGCTGGAAAGTTCCTTAGAGAACATCTATCTTCATGGTGCCCAAATTCCAACCTGTAAATAGTACTGGGTTCTTGGCTAAAAAAAATATAAATGCCTGGGCTCCATCCTCAGAAGTTCTGATTCAGGGAGCAGGACAGAAATGTAGCTCAAACATGGTAAATGATTAAATCACTCCAACTGTCCAGTTCTGAATCCAGGCCAGACATCAGTAATTGAGCCCTGCACAAGGATGCTCCACACAGTGCCCTGGGTAGATTTGACCAATCAATCAGAGCCTGCACCAGAGGTGATACCCTAAATCTACAAACTGATCTGAACCAAGTAGGCCACTCTTCAAGGAATAAAGAAGAGGGAGGTCTTGTGAGGAAAACTGAGCTTAGAGAGCCATGAGCCAGGGCACAGGGCTGTGACAGAGACTGCCCATGCCCACTCCCCAGCATTTTCTGCCTCATTTGTGCACTACCCAATATCTCTAATGACTTGATTTCTTCATAACAGTGGATTTGTGTGACAGTACAGCCATAAAGATGCTTGTGGAGCGCATTCCTCATAGTTAAGAGCAGAAACAGACCCAAACGACCAGCAGCAGAGGAACAGGTCATTAGCATGTGATGCATTTATTTACATGCAGCATTGGCATGGCAGAAGAGTATTTAATGGTGCGGAACGATGTTCACAAAACACTAAGTGAAAGAGAAGGGCCTTGGAAACCTTGCATAACGACCGCTAATAACAACTGATACGTAGGGCCCATACTGTGTCTTAACATTAACTCTTCTGCTCCTCCCAATGACATCGTTCTCCCCAGGTTACAAATGGGAAAGCTGAGACCCAGAAAGGACAAGTTATCATCCTGAGTCACAGCACGTAAACCAACCGAGCGGAGATCCCAATCGAATCCACCCTGGGCCCCAAGCCCACCCTCCTACAAGCCTTGTTTTCCTTAAAGGCCAGCGGATGCTTTCTGGGTTATTAGGTGGCACCTTTAGGTGGTACCTTCCCTTGAATTCAGCTCCCAAACCCAGGACTGTAGGCCCCAGAGGCAGGGATTCTCACGCCCCGCCCCCAGCCAAGTCCGTGCTCCCAGCTGCACGCCTCCTTCCCATGCCCTCCCTACCCTGATGCACACCTCGATCTTGCTGTTGTACACCAGGATCTCTAGCACGGAGGCCTCTTCCCCACATGTGTCCAGGGAGGAGAGGTCGTAGAGCGAGGAGTACACTGGCCCGTAGGCCCAGTCCTTGAACTTGCGGGACAGGTGCCGCGTGTCCTCATCAGTCACCTCCCGCCGGATGATGTGCTGAAAGATCTGCATGGGCCAGAGGAGAGGGTTGGCAGGAGGCTGACACTCAGCCCCTCACGGGGGACACCCCATGGTGGCCCAGCTGAGGACAGGACAGACTGCAGGGAAGCCACCAAGCACCACTGCTTGCCAAATCTGATGCCATTTCATTTCATTCTTATCCTTGCCATCTTTGTGTACAGCTGAAGAAAAGAAGCCCCTGAAGCACGAAGTATGTTCCCTAAGGCCACACGCCACGGGGCCCAACCTGGGTAAGGCTTAACCATCCTGGGCATGAGGATGTCTGCAAGTATCTTGACTCAAGAACTTGCTGTGGCTTCCTAGGGTCCTGCCAGGACCATACTGTCCATACTGTGACTTCCTTGTTAAACAGCAATGGCTCAGGCTTACTGACACATTAATCCCGCCATAAACGATCCTAGTACCATCACTGACCAAAGTCAAAATTTATAGGACAAAGTCAAAATTTAAACACAGGCCTCCCCTCCCCTTCTAAGGCCTCTGGTATAACTGATCTTAGTAGCTTTTACCAAATACGTATGAATTTTCCTTGAGACTAATTCTTACCATGCTGCCCAGGGGGGGCCTCAAACTCAAGATTTCCTTGCTTGGGCCTCCCCTAGTAGCCACCACACATTCCCTTTCCCTCTCCCTCTCCTCTCCCTCTCCTTCTACCTCTCCCTGTCTCTCTCTATATATATATATATTTTTTTTTTCTTATTAAGACAGGGTCCCAGCCGGGCGTGCTGGCGCACACCTGTAATCCCAACACTCGGGAGGCTGAGGCAGGAAGATCGGTGAGAGTTCAAGACCAGCCTGGGCTACAAAAGTGAGGTCAAGGCCAGCCTGAACTGTACAGCGAGACCCTGTCTCAAAAAGACAAAAAAAAAAAGACAGGGTCCCACTTAAGCCCAGACTGGGCTCTGTCTTGTAATCCTCTGGCCTCAGTCTCCCAGAGGGCTGGGATTCCAACCACGTACCATCATACCCAGTGAATTTTTGGTATAGTTTTTAGTGGAGTTGCCCACTTACTGGGCACTTACTACCTTCTTCCTTCAAAAGATCTTTGTCACAGTAACACTATATGAGCAAACACTATAAACAGCAAAATTTTATAGACAAGGAAATTTAGGTCCAGAGAAGGGAGATCCAAGGCCTGACTCCACATGCAGGGAAGATGCAGAGCCAGGGCTAAACCAGCTGTGCTCCAAGCTCGGCGCCCCATCAAGGCAACAGCAATCTGCCAACGTCTGCAGACATTTTTTGGCAGTCACAAGTGTGAAAGGGATAGCCTGGCTACCCAGGGCAGGAGATGCAGCTAAACTTCCTATAATGCACAGGGCGGCTCCACAGCAAAGAACAGTCCTGTCCAAGGCAGTGCTGAGACCAAGAAACTGTTCTAGGTCTCGCAGTGCAAGGACCAAAGAAGGGAAGCATTGTGTCAGGCTACTCCACAGATTAGAGCCTGGGAGTCTGCAGCTGGGGTCCTGGGCCTCCCTTTTATACAAGTGGGTAATGGAGCAGAGGGTGAATGCTCAGCAGAGGAGCTGCTTAGTAGGACCCTAGGAAGCCACAGCAGTATCTTGAGTTAAGACACTTGCACACCCGGACTGACAAACTGGAAGGTGGGAGTATGTATTAATAATAACAGCAGCAGCCTTTGTGCATATGTGCATGTGTGCGCCTGTGTGTGCGTGCATACGTGCATACGTGGCCCCCACTCACTCCAATCTTGCCGGTCTTAGCCGCCATCATGAGCGGCGAGAGGCCATCGCTGTTGAGCACGGCCTCCAGGTTGCTTTCGGGAAAGAGGCGGGCGCACTTGAGCAGCAGCAGGTCATACATCTTGGTGACGAACTTGGTGTTCTCGCGGGTGTTATCGGCGATGGCCACCAGCGCGTGTAGCACGGTGTTGCCACGCGAGTCCTGCCGCCGCATGTCGGCCTTCTTGTGCGGGTTCTCAGTTAGGTAGTTGACGATATGCGGCTGATTGGTGCAGGCAGCCAGCGACAGTGGCAGCTCCCCTGTGGGCAGAGGCAGGGCTGTCACTGCGCGGCCCAGGGAGGACAGATGGACGCCTCGCCTCGGCATGTGCATGGGACAAGCGCGTGGCACCAACAGCCACCAGAGCATGACCTTCCGCGGAGACCCCACAGCCGTGCAGCTGGGCAGTGGGTGTGGCCGCTGGGGTAGGGGTGATTCAGGCTAGTGTTGGGGGCTTGGGGGTGGCCAGCCCTGAAATGTAGCCATTCCCACTGTTGCTAATTTGGGGCACAGTACTGTAGTCGTGAATATTTGTGGATGTTTCTACTCATGGGTGTGGTTACTTAGGGTGTGGCTGATCTGAATGTAGCTATTCAGGGCGTGGTAATTGGGGTGTATTTGGCCTGTTGCTACCCACTATTCAGGGTATTGCCACTAGGGACGTGGCTACAGGGGATGTGGCTATTTGAGGGCATGGGTATTTGGGATGCACTTGAGGGTGTGGCTGTGGGAGGATATGGCTATTTATGGGTGTGATTACTGGGTCCTGGCTGTTTCAGCTATAGCCCTTCAGTAAGGCTATGCAGGGGCAGGGCCACGTGACCTGAAGTCAGGGTATCCTGGACTACTATGATGGATGGTGGAATTACTTGGGGCACATTGTCTCTGAGCCACATATAGCATGCACCCCTAAGCAGGGGTGACATTCAAAATATTTCATTAATCCAGCTGTGACTATAATAGTGATGGGATTGGGGCCTGGGGATTTGTCACCAGCCTAAGTTGGACTAAAGGTATGTGAAAAATTGGTGCTGATACCCTACCAGCCTGCTAGGTGTTCTCCAAGCCCTGTCTGTGCAGTGGGGAAGCTGAGGCTGACTCCGAACCCTTGCTAGTGCTCAACTCTTAGATGCAAGGTCTTAGTGGACAAGAACCACGTGGACCAGTGGCCAGCAGCCACTGAGTGTCTGAGGATTGCCCGGGCTGCAGGCACCCACTGCACACCCTGTCTTCTGCCCTCAGCTTCCTTGGGCCCCCACCCCAACAGACCCCTCCTCACCAAAGTAGAAGTAGCCACCCTCATCCTTGGGCTGGAAGAAGCGCCCCCGCGCCTGGGCATGCACGTCAGCACCCTGGGCCACCAGGAGTTCCACGTAGTGTTTGCAGCGGCGCTCAATGGCGATGTGCAGGGCGGTCTGGCCTGGGGGAGGGTGACAATCAAACAGGGATCTGCCTTGACAGAGACCCTGCCAGGCTTGTTGGGGTAATTAATGGATACGGAATATGAAAATCAGGACAGGGGCTGTAGGCTAGAGCCTTGGAGAACAACATCAGAAGGTGGTAGCCAGAGCTTCAAATGGTTCCCAGGATGTAGAATTTGGGGTGCATGAATCACTAGGTCTGTGCATTATAAAAATAGAATTTTTAAGTTAAAAGGCTATCTGATTTGTGAGATTCTGGTAGCCAAAACCTTTGAGACACATGAGCTACTTTCATCTGAGCACAGAATTTTCAACTTACCATATAAAATTGATGGACTTGGCATGTTAAATATCAAGCAATCTAAACAGCCAGGTCTGATTCATAGACTCAAAACTGAGAACAAGAGAGCTTGGGCACCTGGTGCCTTTACCCCAGTGCTGCTGGCTCAGGCTCATTCATATCCACAGAGCTTCATGTTCAGGCCCATTACCTCTTAGGTCCACAATTCCAAGGTCACAGATTACTAGGCTCACGGCCTCTCCACATCTTGGAATCTCTGATTCCCAAAACTCAGAACACCAGAGTGGAAGGGGCGGTTATTCTCCATCCATCCATCCATCCATCCACCCAACCACCCCCCCATCCATCCATCCATTCATCCATCCATCCATCCATCTATCCATCCATCCATCAGCTCACTCACACAAGTGACTTCCTGTATAGGTTACCACTTCAGGCCCAAATCAAACCTCTCAGAGGTGGATGACCCAGGCTGTGGCCTTCACCACTACCCCAAGCACCGTCTTCACCTGCGCCGGGCCCCACCTCGGTAGTAGATGTCTCGGAAGGGTGCGTTGATGAACTCTCGCATGTTGCCTGTGCGCTCGGCAATGTCCAGGAGCACTGGGATGGTGTCGTTTCGGCCATTGCTCAGGTTCAGCAGGGCCTTGGGCAGGCAGGTCTTCCCTGTGGATGGCTCTGTGGGACAGAGGTACAGGATGAGGGCTGCTGCCAGGGAGTCAGCGGCCTTGGATCTGGGACTCTTGTCAGTCACACTGCCTCTCCAGGCTGTTCTCCCATCCGTCTGGTGGGGACACAGGGTCGCCCTGTCTGCCTCTTGTAATGCAAAGGTCACATAAACTCATGAGAATAGAAATGCTTTGGAATGTGGGAGGTCACACCCTGCGTTTTAATCAAATTCTTTAAAGGGCCTTTTAATCTAGTAAATGTGAATGCAGAGTTAAAATCAACCAAGCTGAGGGTGCACTTGTCTGGCCAGTTTGATCCTCAGCCCCAGAAAAAAGAAAAAACAACAAAGCAAAACAAGAGCAAACTACAAAGTCAAATCTGTCCCTTTGCTGCAGGACTTTTCAGAGCCTTTTAAAGGAACTGTGGGCCTTGAAAGTGAAACACCTTAGGCTGGATCGGCCCACCTGCTGGAACACAGAGTCCCTTTCTCCATCAAACAGTGACACTGGTACCCCTGGAGGGAAGGCAGGGTACGGTGCTCTCTGGAGTGTGCTGAATGTGGAGGATGCAAAATTACCATAGGAGGCTGGGAGCAAGCCTTGGAGTCCCAGGGGTGCAGCAGGAACCTGAGGGCCTGCATGCCCTGCCAAACTTGTCATGAGGTGAGCGTAGCCTTCGGAGCCTGGGTCCTCACCGCCTCACACTGAGGCTTGCCAAGGTACTCTGCTAATTTGGTTTCCTTTGTAATTATTTTTCTGGTCACAGAAATTGATTTCTATCTCAAACGAGTGTGTCAGTGAAGAGAACATGCCCATGTGTTCTGGCGTGTTTTGGGCCTGAGGGTGCAGGGTGGGAGACCCACGTGTGGGGCGGGGCCAGCTCCGCAGCTGCCTACCCTCGGGTTCCAGCGCTGGCTTTGCTCCTGGCGGCCTGCCACCCTTTCCCACTCACTTTCTTTGCGAGTAAAACTGAAGCTAGGATGAGAATGCTATGAGTTCATCAGTGATCACTGATTAGCCAGTAGCCCCTGGCCTCTCTGGCCTTCCTTTACCCGCTTCCCACCTAGTAGTGGCAGTGGTCAGAGGTGCAATTCTTAAACTAAGCAGGGCCTTTGGATCCGGTGTTCCTCCGCCTGCTCCTCACTGTTCTCTTCACCAGGTTAATACAGTTCAGCAAGACCCAGCTCTAGTGACACCTCCTCCAGAGCAGCCCAAATCCTCCAGCACAGCCTGCTGTTTGTGACTGTTTATTTCTGCCATTGCTCAGTCGGTACAATCTCACCTGGGAGCCTTGGAGTGACCCGAAGGCAGGGTCACACCTGCTTCACTCGTGAGCTCCTGTTCACTCATAGGCTGGCATACACCTGACACTTAGAAGGTGCCCAATAACCAACTGAGGAAGTTCGAGGGGAACCTCAGGTAACCCCAACCTCAGGTAAATCCAAAGTGGGACTAGGGCCTGGATTGGGGCTCCCGGGACCCTCCAACACAGGCCTGGTCCCTGGGAAAAGACAGGAAGGGCAGAGGCTTCCCAGAGACGGAGCAAGACACGCAATTCTGGCGCCCGACCACCAGGTGGCAGAGTGTTTTTGCCCACGGGGCTGCTGGGGCTAGATTGACAATTGCCAAATAGGATATTGTGAAACTTGTGGGGAGGGGGAATCCTGGCCTCCCCTGAAAATCAAATGAGCTCATCAGCCCCTAGCCATAAATAATGCAGGGGCAGATGCAGGTTGAGGCAGATGCAGGCTTTGTACAATCTGGGGGCTCTGATTATGAAACCAAACATACAATTATGAAAGCAAAACTAGACCCAAGACTTTTCCTTTTGGTGGTACCAGAAAGTGCACTCAGCCAGGCAAGAGCTAGTTCCACTGAGCTATCTCCCCAGCCCTAGACCCAGGACTGCGGAAGGGGCTTTAGTAGACGGGAGACCCTGCAGGCTAATTAGCATTGTGAGTCCCCTGTAACTCCCGTCCACACACACACTCTGGTCTCTGTGAACAGCCCACAACCATGTTCATGCACACACAACTGTCTGAGGTCTCCGGGTTAGGCGAAGGGCCCCGGTTCAGCATTAAACTCAGAAGGCAAGAGCCTCAACAAGCCCCAACTTTGCCAGACAGATGGGGGGTGGTGTCAGGAGGGGTCTTGGCCAGGGGTCAAATGCAGCTTACTTCCCAATGAGGTCACT
>PVJA010047858.1:0-14475 GCA_004027025.1 Myocastor coypus | reverse complement strand
GGTGCTTGTTTTTTTTTTTTTTTTTTCTTGGCTGCTAATACCTTTAATAATAATAAATCAAGTGAATACAAAAATCCTATATAAGAACCAGAGAAAGACGAAGGTAACATATACAATGATAGTCAAAGATCTGTATGGTCATAATAGGTTAAAGTCTAAACCATTGTAGCTTCTTTTGGGAGTCTACAAAAGCTCTCTCAAATAGGTTTCTCTTCAGTATACTGTCACACTACTTAAGGAATAATTTTGACAAAAGCTTTCTTAAATTTATTATATTCATGGGATTCTCTCTATTATCCATGATATTGACTGAGTCCAGCATCTACTGAAGTTAATCCAGGGTTTCTTCCTTTTCAGTATTTACTTGACTATGAAGTTTTTGATGCTTAGCAAAGTTTGAGTGTCGGTTGAAAGTTTTCTTACAGTTCTCACATGTGAATGGTCTCTCCCCTGTATGAATCATTTGATGTCGGATGAGGGAGGAGCTACGGCTGAATGACTTTCCACAGTCAAAACATTCATAGAGATTATATTCAGAATGAAGTCTTGGATTTTTATTACTGTTTTCACTCTTACAGAAGGTCATTCCACACTTATTACCTTCAGAGGCCTTTGCCCGACTATGAATTCCTTGATGTTTCATAAGATTTGTGCGTCGGTTAAAAAATCTTCCACATTCACTGTATCCATAGGGCTTTTCTCCAGTATGAATGATCTGATGTCTAATGAGGGATGAACTTCGACTGAAGGCTTTCCCACACTGATAACACTTATATGGGTTCACTGTAATATGCCTTTTGCTGGGCTGAATAATATGCTCAAGATATTTCCACATTCATTATATTCTGACCGTGGCTTATCCACACAGTCTGAATTAAACTTGAAGCTAGTTTTAACCTTATGGCTGTTTGGAGACCTTGCTCCTGCAGGAGTTTCCTGCTGTTTATTGCAAACAGAAGTTAACTGACATAAAGCTTTTTGTATTTTTGTGATATTCAGGTTCTCTTTCCTCACTGTAGTCTGTAGTATGTATGAAAGCTTGTGGAAAATTTATTTCCTGCTTTTCCTGGTTCCTATGAAGCTGATCTTCATCTCTCTCTTTACGTAAAGCAGTATGTGGCTTTTTGGCAGGCCTTGGCATAACTGTTCCACGTGCTGAATCTTCTATAGAAACATTGCGCTTTGGAGTTGAATCTTAGTTTTTTGACATAGCCTCTATGTCTGCAATCCCAGCTCTTGGGAAGCTGTAAATGGGCAGATCACTTGGAGTCCAATCTAGTAGTGAGATCCTGAACACCCTGTAGGCCTATTCCCAAAATGGGCCTTGCTGGGATTTCTCCTTCCATTCTCCATCCTTTTTCCTCACTCTCCAAGTTGGGGATCTCAACTTTATCCAGTGCATTCAGGTTCCTGTAATTCTCCAGCACCACATCCTTGTACAGGTTCTTTTCAGCAGAGTCCAGCTGCCCCCACTCTTCCTTAGTGAATTCCACAACCAAGTCTCTGAATGTTACTGGGTTTTAGGGCTTGTCTGTTAGTGAATCAGCTTCCATGTTCTCCTCCTTGGTGATGACGATCTTCTGAGAGGCACAGTCTCTGGAAGGTTTATCCTTGTCTTTGAGCATTTCAATGGCATCCTCTACAAAGGTCACCACATCTTTGCTATTCTTGGGATGATGTAAATTTACCAAAGTCTTGACTTCTTCAGGGAGGATTGCCAGGAACTGTTCCAGAACCAAGAGTTCCAAGATCTGTTCCTTTGTGTGAATTTCTGGTCTTAGCCACCGAAGGCAGAGTTCCCAGAGTTGGTCCAGGGCTTCATGGGGCCCAGACACTGCCAAATACTGGAAATGTCTGAACTTCTGATGAAATACTTCAGAGTCACATGACTCCATGACAGAGAGGGTCTCTTGCTTCCAAGACATACCTGCTCTCAAGACTTTACTTTGTTCACATAGAGTCAGGTTCTGAGGTTCTGAGATAGCAATGTACTTGTTCCACTTTAGTTGAAATCCACACTACTAGAGGACTTCAGGGCTTCTCTAGTTTGAACTAAGCACCTGTTTACTATCTGTGGTATGCTCTGAATCAGGTTATTTCATACTAAGGAGAAGAGTTCCAGAAGTTTCAGACACAAATCCAATATTCAGTATCCTGAGAGACTTTGAACGACCCGCCATTCGCAAATTGCCTCTGCTTGTTTATTTGAGTTATTAACCATGTATGCAGCAGGCGGCCCCTGATTCCTTCAGCTTAAGCCTCCCCATTCATCCCGCATGATGAATAACGCCTCAAGGCCCTGGATGTACAAACTCAAATTCCCCTACCCTTGGGCCTTGAAGACACAGGAATTTAGAGTGAGACGTCTAGGAGGACAATAAACAGTTCCTGGAGTGGAAAAGGCACTGTTGCCTTGGGTAGCTTGGATTATGTCTCCAGGATGCAATTTTCTGAAAAGTACAAATTTTTAAATTATAACTTCCTGGTCTCCTTCCTAACCTATCTTTCTTTCCATCCTCTTGCCTTTCCCCTCTATGAATCACCACTCTGCATTCACATCAGATGTTTTTAGCTCCCTTCAATGAAGTTGTCTGGTTCGCTTCGCCTCTGCCCTGCCATGGCCTCTGTCTCCCCAGGTCAGGTCGGAGCCCAGGTCCTTGGGACTGATTTTTGAAGCCTCTGGAGACTTCTCTGAAGATGATCTCCTGTGTTTGGCTGCTCTCTCTCTCTCTCTCTCTCTCTCTCTCTCTCTCTCTCTCGTATGCATACATGACCATGATGAACACCTTGGCTTTCCTTTCTTTTAGCTTGCTTGGCTGGGCGAGGTCCCTGCATTACCTGTTTTTGGAGCTGGAACCAATGTAATTCCAACAATTCATGTTCTTGACCTGGCAGGGTAAGCAATCTCCCAGAAGCAGTCTATCTATATTAAAAAAAAAAAAAAAATTGAGACAAGGTCTCACGGGGTAGTTCAGGGTGGCCTTGAACTTGCTGTGTAGCCCAAGCTCACCTCAAACTCAGGGTGACCTTCCTGCCCCAGCCTCCCAAGTGCTAGGATCACAGGCATGTGCCACCTTGTCCTCATGCACCTACCTCTAAGCTAACGCTTATCAAACATCCACTCAGTGCTAAGCCCCATGCACATGGCTGCGTTTATTTTGCCCCACAACCCCTTGCGGATGGCACTGGCTGTCCAGATAGTATCTCCGCTTTGCGCATGATGAACCTGTTAGCCTAAAAGCTCCATGGTTTCTTGATGTTTTGTTTAGCTGGGGCCAGAGGTGGAACCCAAGGCCTCCCAGATGCTAGGCAAGAGCTCTATCATGGAGCTGTGCTGCTGGCCACGGAAGACAATGGCAAGAACAAGTCTGTCTCTTAGAAACTTTGCTGGCAAAGCAGAGATTCCAGGAAAGCGGGGCTTGGCATGAACAACCTTCAAGGGGCCACAGTTTTTTCTCCTTTGTCCCAGATGAGGCTGTGGTGTTAGCTTCTCAGACCAGAGCCCAAAAATTAGATAGCAGAGGGAGATCCTCCCCCTTCCTGCCTGTCCATAAAGCTGTAGTAGTGTAAAATTACCTTACACTGCCTTTAAAGAAGTGGAGAGACCATGGATGAGGACTGGCTCAAGTTGCCCCCACACTGCGGTCTGCCTCTGCCTCAGAGGCTAGGTGTGCTAGGTTGTTCGGCCATGGAACTTAGAGAGGCATCAATCACTACAGTTGGGCATTACGGGGTGGGGTATGAGGTGGGCCTCTGCAACATAGCAGCTCATAAGGGTTGCTTCAGGGGCACCTGATGTTATCCTGTGGCATTTGCTTTTAGCTTCAGGCTCAGAGCAAGCTGGGGCTAGCCAGGCCTAACTGCATTCCAGGAGGTTTGCAGAAATCATATATCATAAATGGTCATGGGAGTACTGGGCCAGATACAGAGGTGAAAAGTGAAGAGCCTGAGGAAGTCGGAGGTCATTTGGGCTGCTACCGGCTGACATTCCTTCTCTCCACCATCACGTGCCCAGCCAAGGTGCAGGTGGTCTGAGGGGCTGCAACATCTGGTTGGCTCCTTAGGAGAAGCCCAATATTGTAGGTGGCCCATGGCTCCGTGGGCACAGAGCAGCCCAGCCCTGTTCCCAGGCCTTCGAGCCAGGTCTCTGTGTCTGCTGGGTCTGTAGCTTAGGTTCCTGAGGCTTCACTTACCTCCTGCAGGTGAAGCCTCAGGAGGAAGCTGACGTGCATTTCTCAGGGTGCTGGCTTCCAGACATGCAGCCCTTGCTGATCGTCAGAGCACAACCATTTAGCAGTTCACCCAGAAACAAGTAAAGCTCAGAGTGAGGCCCTGTGAGACACCCTGTAGGCCCCAAACCAAATGGTTACCATTACTTTTCAGGACAGATCTTTTATGTCAAGTAAGTTTTGAACCTCATAAACTCAGTCTTCTTCAGCCAACACTAACTGCAAGAGGAAGGATCCAAAATGTGCCTTGGGGCCAGGCAGATAGCTTTAAGCATCTGCCTGGCAAGCATAAGGTCCTGAGTTTGATCCCCAGTACCAAAAACAAACAGAAAATAATAAAGGTTTTATTACAAAATGTGCCCTGCTAGCTAGATCTGGAGGCACATACTTATAATTCCCACACGTAGGAGGCTGAGGCAGGAGGATTGCTTTCATTCCAAGCCTTCCTAATAAGTTCAAGGCCAGCCTATACTACACAATGAGATTCTGTCTCCAAAAAAAGTGCTTTTTTTTTTTTTTTTTTTTTTTTGCAGAGATTTTATCTTATATTAACAGGTCTTAAAGATATGAAGGAGTCTTACATTCTTAAAATAAAATGTTTAACTTTAGTCCAGGGAAGTTAGTGAACAGTTTCTCATTATGGAAAGATTGAGACCCTGGTTTCCAGTAATGTTATTTCTTCCTATGGGTTTCTTTCTTTTTGTTTTGTTTTGTTTTTGTTTTTGAGATAGGGTCTTGCTATGCAGTTCAGGTTGGCCTTGAGCTCACTTTTGTAGCCCAGGCTGGTTTCAAACTCACACTGATCCTCCTGCCTCAGCCTCCCAAGTGCTGGGATTACAGGCGTGTGCCACCACGCCCGGCTAATGCCCCCCATCTTAATGGTGATTAAGCAAGATAACATCAAAAGACCCAACACCAGCTGGGGAGGCTGAGGCAGGAGGACTGCTACAACTCTGAGGTCAGCCTGGGCTATATTGTGAGACTGTTACAAGTAGATGGGTATGGATGAATAGATGACAGATAGATACCAAACCCCTATGCTTGCTCCCTGGGGCTGGGTGGTGGGGAGGGTGTTTCATCACCTCTCTTTTGCTGCTTCCATAGAGTGATACAAAACATAATAGATCACATGCCGAAGCCCCACTACCTGGTCGCTGTGGATGAGTCCGCTAACACCTTGGAAGACCTGGTCAAGGTATGGTGGCCTGTTGCATCCCATTCTTGGATGACACAGTGTAAGTAGCTGACCTCAAAATTCTAGGTATGGAATGCCCTATGCTAATCAAGCCAGACACCCTAATGCAGAATGTCCTGCTGGCTCACACTTCCAGTTGCTCTTTCTCTAGAACCCACATGGAGAAAGAAGAAAGGCCACTCTAGGGCTTGGGTGGCTGCTCAGACACACACGGGGCAGGCTGGACAGGGTGGGATCAAAAAAATCACAGTGGATGTTTAAGGGTTTTATTTATTTTATTTATTTATTTATTTTTTAACCTTTATTTATTTATTCAATCATTTTTATGGCCGGCTCAGCCTGCCCTCAGGGCAGGGCTGGCGCAGCATGTGGTGCTGGGGATCGAACTGCGGTCCATGAAGCCGCCCAAGCTTTCCCAAGCAGGGGCTTTAGACCACTGAGCCATCCCACCAGGCCCCCAAGGGTTTTTTTTTTTTTTTAATATTACAGTAAAAGACACGTTACTGGTAAAGCACCCCAATCCTCACCTTGCTTTGCACTCTCGTCCCAGCCTTCTCAGTGCTTTCTGGAGCAGCTCTGGAAGTGCTCTTTGTGAGTGTCTGCAGTTACACTGTCAGGGCTGCCCTAATATCCTCAACTGATTCTAAGCATTGACCTTTCGTGGGCATGTTGACTTCACTGAAAAGCCAGAAGTCACGTGGGGTTGGATCCCATGAAAAGGGAGCACAAGGACACGCAGTGGTGCTTTCACAAGCTTGCCTTTCTGTTGGATGGTGCTCGGCAGAGTATTCACTATATTTGTTATCACACCTCCTAAAGATGCTCATGAAAGAGGACCTCCAGAGCTGCTTCAGGAGGTGGCAAGAAGGGCAGGATGGGTGAGTTAGAAGTGACAGAGTGTTCTGAGGAATATTCATAGTAGTGTGTCTTTCACCTGGAAAAAAAAAAAGCTAAAACTTTAAGCATTCGCCATACATTTTGGGCACACTGTATATAACATTAAAATGTGTCTGTAGACACACACCAGAAAGCAGTGACATGGAGGCCTCACCAGACCTGGATGCTTCCTGGACTCCAAGAGAGAGCTCTGGGATAGGCCTGTTCTGTCCTGCTTGGATTGCTCCGCCATCTTTAATGCAGCTTGGCACTCTTTCTAGGTGGTTTCACTCCCAGAATGCCTTGCAGGGGCTGCAGCAAAATCCCCTTCATAGCACTGGGGGCTGGGAAGTCCATGGATGGTGCATTTGCAGTTCTGACTCCGCCCTCATAGCTTAATCACCTCCCCATACCTCACTTCTGACAGAGATGCCTGGTGGGGTACTCAAAATTTCAACAGAAGAGTTGGGGGGAACAGCAAGCATTGAGACTGTTAACAGACAAAGTTGTAAGTGTTCCATAGATCTACATGGCTTTTATTTTCAAAGCATCAATTAAGGCAGTTTCCATTCTAAAAGCAGAACGGGAACTTCCAAAGAGGACCGAGACAGAGCCAGGTGAGGTGGCACACACCTGTGATCTCTGCACTTAGAGGCTGAGGAAGGAGAGTTGAGGAGAGTTCAAGGCAGCCTGAGCTACAGAGTGAGACTGTCTCAAAAACAAAAATGACATAAGTAAAAAGACTAAGGCCCAAAGTGCCTCCTGCCACATCCCACGGGTTCCATGTGATTGTCACCTGTGTCCAACTGTCTCCTCTTTCAAGCTCTTCAAGGGCAGAAAACAGGGCTCATTCATCTCTTTCCTGGCATGTTTTTGGACTAAAGGAATGTCCCCAGCACACTACCCTCTGCTTTCCAGATGCTATGATCTCTGCTGCAGATGTTGTGTATAAAATCTTCCAGGAAGACCTAATAACACCTCTGTTTTTCCCTAACAGTGCATCAGTAAAACTACAGGCCCTGGCAAACTCCAGAAAGTACCCAAAGAAAACGCTTTTCTCATCAAGGAGCTAACAGTTAGTATATAAGAATTTTGAAAACTCTTCCAAAATATTACTGATTCTGAAATGTTCAGATCAGTGTGAGTGGCTCCTGCTCCAGCCCCTGGGGTGATTATGCTTCTCTTTTTCCAGCCTCAGTTTCCTTTTGTGAAAACCCTTAAAAAATACCCTGAAGGCCCTCTGATGGGTGAGCCACTCCACAAACAGTGGGTGTTGCTCTGTGGAGAGCCCCCTTCTGTACCGAGGCCCACAGAGCCCATGGTTGTAGCTCTGTGGTGAGCACTTGAACGGGTTTTAGGGTATAATTCTTGGTGAAGAAATTGTGTCTAAATGCAGTGCTTGAATATTTCATATTGAAAATTGGATTATTTCTGAGGAGCAGAAAAAGCTGGGTGGCATTTTGGAGTCAGAGGGAATGTTTTCCACTATACTTACTGGGGTGTGTGTGTATGTGTTACTGGTAATTGAACCTAGGGCTTTCACTATGAGCTACACCTCTGCCCCTTCCCCTCTCATATTTCTTCTTTCTGTTTTGTTTTGTTTTTGAGACAGCATCTCACTGTATAGTTCAGGCTTGGTTTGAACTCACTATGTAATCCACGTTGGCCTTGAACTCAGGGCAATCTTCCTGTCTCAGCCTTCTGAAAGAAGGGATTATAACCACACTTGGCTTATTTATTTATTTATTTATTCTATATTGAGACAAGGTCTATTACCGCACAATGTTCCCTGGGCTGGCTCAAGGCTGCACTCCTCCTGCTTCATTCTCCCAGAGGCTGAGATTCCGGGTATGTGCCAACAAAGGGAGAGGTGAACCATAGTACTGCATTATTATCAAAACATAGATGTTAGGTGTACATTTTTTTGGTTCCAGGAATCAAACTCAGGACCTTGTGCTTGCCAGGCAAGCATTTGTGCCACTGACCTTTTTTTTTTTTTTTTAAAGCTTAGGGGTGTAGCTCACTGGTAGATACTTACGTAGCATGCCTATCACCATAAAGAGAAAGAGAAAGAGAAAGAGAAAGAGAGAGACAGAGACAGAGACAGAGACAGAGACAGAGACAGACAGCCAGCTACAGAGAGATCACAATAGGTACACTGTAAATACCTTGTACCAGTCAACTTCCATCCTTGGTGAACATACATTGCTGTTTGCTTTTTCTGTCTACCTGTAGTAATATGAGTCTATTTCTACTGTCACAAGGAGACAGAAGTGACCAACCTGTGATTTCCTTCTTTCCTCAGCAAGACAGCATTGACCACTTACTGGTCAACCTGAGAATGGAGGCCCTCTTCGTGAAGGAGAATTTCAACATTCGCTGGGTGTCGCAGTCCGGATTTGTGGAAAACATTGGCAACATCCTCAAAGAGTACAAGCTGAGCAGGGGGCTGCTGGTAAAGATCCCCTCCCTGTGCACCCCCTTCAGCAAGAGACCATGCCCACCTGTGTGCCGCTATGCCAGTGAAAGCATCTTCCTCTTTAAATGTCCACTTTTTTTTTTTTTTTTTTGCGGGACTGGGGATTGAACTCAGGTCCTTGCATTTGCCAGGTAAGGGCATATTCTACTGAGCTATCTCCCCAGCCCCTAAATGTCCACTTCTAATTTCAAGTCATTTTCAAAACCTGACCAACTTGTTCATGTCTGATCATCTACATATAATGTTATGCCAATACTTGTCAACAGAACCTTAAAAATAGTTAAGCCAGGCGTGGTGGCACACGGCTGTATTCACAACACTTGGCAGACTGAGAAAAGAGAAATACCTTGAGTTGGAGGCCAGCCTGGACCATCTAGTGAGTTCAAGGCTAACCTGAACTACGTTGGAGGTTAGGTTTTGGAAGCAATCTGTCTCAAAAAAAAAAGTTAGCATTGATAATAACTGCTGTGCAAATTGAACAGGACAGTAAACTCAATACAGATTGGTACAGACACCAACATAAGCAAAATTACCCAGGTACATCCCTACCTGTGGTGATACCTCAGGGAGAGGGTAGGATCTATTGATTGATTTTTAAGCACTGACAATTGAACACAGGGCCTTGCTTAGCACCAAGCCAAATTGCCAGACCTTTCTCACTTTCTTGTTTAAAGACAAGGTCTTACTAAATTGCCCAAGACAGGCATGAACCTGTCACCCTCTTGCCCCAGCCTCCCAGAATACTGGGATCAGACATGTAGGCCACCAGCTCACCAAGGTACAGGCTGTGAAATTTTTTTTTTAATTTTTTTTTCTTGTTTCAGAACTTTTGTTTGTTTATTTATTTTCATGGCCGGCTCAGCCTGCCCTGAAGGCAGGGCTGGTGCAGCATGTGGTGCTGGGGATCGAACTGTGGTCCCCGCAGCCACCCAAGCTTTCCTAAGTAGGCACTTTAGACCACTGAGCCATCCCGCCTGGCCCAAGGCTGTGAAATTGTTAATGAAGTGAATTGACTTGCAAATTGCCCACACACATTGCTTCTTTTGGGGTGAGAGGTAGGTACTGTGCATTCGGATGCGCAAAATCAGGTCCTTAAGGGAGACATTCTTATCTCCAGGTTATGGATGAGGGAACTGGACCTGGAGAGATGAAGCAACCTCTTCAGAGGCACACAGCTAGCCCAAAGCGCGAGCAGGAATGGGCTGGGCTAGCCGCGGCATCTACACCCGCTTTGAAACCAGATGCAGGCAGCTCCTGCAGGGGTCTTGGGCAGCCTCTGGGAAACTTCTGAAGACAAAAAGGATCACCCAGGAAGAAGTGCTTTGAAACTCTTGAGTAGTCATAGTGACCCCTGTCACTGCTGTGCCTGGCAGTGCTCCAGAGTGGCCCCATCTGTCCCAGACCACAGTGTCCTGGAAGTCTGCTTGGCTGTGTAAAAGGCAACCGTGGGCCAGGACACAGCGAATGCCTTGCAGCAGCTCTAGCTGCAGGTGTGGGCCATGCTGTCCTCTTGAGCTCCAGGCAAACTCAGAGCAGGGACAGGGCAGGTGCTTTGGGGACACGCAGCTCCTGCCAAGATGACTAGATGGGGTGCAACATGAGGAAAGGAGGGCTCAGCCTGGCCAGAGTCAGAGTGCCGTCTGGAACATGGGGCTGGGCGTGGCACAGGATGTCCCTTAGTGAGGCCAAGGCTCAGAGACCCAGGGGCACCAGGCCTGGCATGGAATACGCAAGTCCACAGGCTCTGTGTGGCCATTCCCATCCTCACTAGTGACCTGAGCCGTGGCTTCTGTCCCATCTGCAAGCAAAGCCTCCCTAGGGATGGGATCTGCCTCTGGCATGGGCAGAGCCAGGGCCAGGCCCACAAAGCGGCTCCCTGGACCCCAGCATGGCCAGACATCAGGCCTTGGGCACCACATGAAGTCATCCTGGCCTGGCCCTGCCCCTAGTCACCCCACTCCCATCCAGGCCAGAGTGCTTGCTCTCTTCTTCCATGGCCTCAGTTTCCTTCTCAGGTGGTGGTAGTAACAATGCTAACCAACTTGAGGAGCAAAATCATGAAGTCTTTAAGTACATGGACACTGCCAATGGCAATCTTTTTGCTTTTCTCTTCTTGGCACTGGCCAGGGAAGCCATGGCCATTATGCTGCCTTGTCTCCCCGGGCGTCTCCCCAGGCTGACCTCCAGCTTGCTACCCCCTGTCTCAGCTTCTCAAGTACAACACTACTTGTGAATGGCACACATTTCACTTAATGTCCAAGGACATGTTAAGCAGAAGAAATGGTGTTTTTTAATGTACTTAAATTTTCAGGTAACCATGTTAACAATAACTCAGGAAGCCTAGGCAGGAGGACACCGTGAGTCGGAGGCCAGCCTCAGCTACACAGCTAGCCTCTGTGTCTAAGAAGACGAGAAACAGACACAGAGGAGGAAGTGTCCTAAGGCTATGAAGGGTGCAGCCTGGCAACAAATCCCCCTAGATACACATCTGATGCCCAGAGCTCATCAGTCCTTTGCCCCCCTTGCAGCCCATCAAGATCTGCATCCTGGGTCCACCGGCCGTGGGCAAGTCCAGCATAGCAGAAGAGCTGTCCAAGCACTACAAACTGCACCACATCAAAATGAAGGACGTGGTCACTGAAGCCATAGCAAAGCTGGTAACACGTGGTGGGGAAATTTCATGTCTAAAACCTGCTTCTCTTCAGCTTGCAATACACAAGCAACTGATTTCTTGTGTCCAAGAGAGCTTTTACTTCTTTGGTTTTTACTGTTGGGACTCCAGTTCTGAGAACACACAAACTGGGCCTTTCTGCTGTGAGCCAGAACTGTTTCCTGTGCCTTGCCCTTGAAATGTGGTCTGCCTCCAGGTCTTCCTCAAAGTGCATCTTGTCTTCTCCCTGTTGATGGCAGTGCTTTCAAATGTTTTTATTCCTGTTTGTTTGGTTTTTTATTTTATTAATTTCAATAAGAAAGAAATAGCAATGAGACTTTCAAAACACATCAGTAGGACAGCCACAACAATGAATACAATGTACAATGAATACAATCATTGTCTTCATAGTAGTTGTTCATAGTACAAGATACAGACATAAATTTTCTAAACGCTCATTGAGCTAAGAGAAAGTAGTTATATACATAGTCCAATATTCCATAATAGTAATGGGTTATCAGCAGAACTGGCAATGTCAGAAGCTATCGACTTCAGCCTTTTACAGCTCAGCATACTAATCTGGCTTTACACTTTATGGCTCATGGTTAAACTTTTCTCCTGGGTGGTTAAGGCCAAGTTAAAGCAAGACCTATGTAACAAAACGTAACTTTTTTTATCTGACAAAGTCAGTCAAATCCCCTCAGGATTCACCTTGAAACCATGTACAGCGTTTTGTAGAGCTTTGTCAGTGTCAGCCCTCTGGATGAGTCACAGCCATTGCTTGACCAGTTTGCTCTCTGTGAAAGCCTGAGAGAATTTTTTTTCTCTAGGTGACTCTCCTTAGGCATACTATACATTGTTGATCCCTTTCCTCTGTGGCCCCATGATATCCTTGATATTTGCTTGTTTTGAGACGGGGTCTCCTTATGTAGTTAGTTTAGCTGGATTTTTTTTTTTTTTTTTTTTTTTTTTTTTTTTTTTTTTTTTTTTTTTTTTTTTGTATTTTAGGGAAGGATTTACAGGGTGTACAGGGTGTCAGTATGCAGATCAGACTCAGTGATCTGCCTGTGTTCAACCTCCCATGAGCTGGGATTACTGACATGCACCACCTTGCCCAGTCTCAATTGCTGTCTCAGTGCACTGCAGGGGCAGGGCTGGCACTCTGGCATGCCAGGGATTGAACCCCTGTCCCTTGTGTCTGCCTAAGCAGATACTTTAATCCACTGAGCTATTTGGCTGGTCCTAGTTCAGCTGGCTTTGAACTCATTGTGTTCCCCAGGCTAGCCTCAAAGTCATGGAGATCTTCCCATCTTAGCCTCCTGAATGGGGTGACTATGGCCCAATGGTTGTGTTCTTGCTGTGTTTCTCAGGGTATTATCAGCACATGATCTGGCTTTGATTATTTCAGTAAGAATAGTAGATCCTAGGGTGTTTGCCCATAAATGAGTTCTAGGTTTTGGGAGTACTGAGCATTAAACTCTTGTCCTTACACTACTGAACTATACCCTCAGCCTAAAAAGGTTGATTTCTTTTTTTCTTTCTTTTTTTTTTTTTGGTGGTACTGGGGATCGAACTCAGGACCTTGTGCTTGCCAGTCAGGCACTTATGCCACTGAGCTATCTCCCGGCCCTGAAAAGACTGATTTCTATAAAACATGTTTCATTTGAGAAAGATAAAACCTAGAAGCTTAGAAAAGCATTGATTCTTCAGCAGTTCAGGCATCAACTTAGGAACATATTATTCTAAAACTAGAGTTTTAAAAAAAAATCTCTTGAGGTTTCCATCCTTCTGTGCAGGACCACACACCTTGCAAGCCATGCTGGAGACTGAGCCCAGAACTTTCGACAGAACTCCAACCCCAGTCCTTTTGACTTGTAGACAGGGTCTTACTAAATCATGTGGGCCAGGCCAAACTTGAAGCCTCCTGTCTCAGCCTCCCAGGGTGCAGGGATACAGGTGTGCACTGCCACGCCTGGCCCCATGAGCCTCTGCACACTGTTCCTGTGTTCCTTCTGGCTTGGGAAGACTTGTCCTAGGCCTCTTCCTGTGCCAGGTGGTTGGTGAGTGGCAAATGGCCTCAGGGCACTCTCCCATCTGAACCCCTGTGGCCCGCAGGAGGAGATTGTGGCCCCTAAGGACAGAGGGGAGGAAGAAGGTGAGGAGGAAGAGGAAGAGGAGAATCTGGAGGATGCCCAGGAGCTGCTGGATGGCATCAAGGAAAGCATGGAACAGAACACAGGTGCCATGGGCTGCAGAGGGTGTGAGGGAGGGCAAGAGAGAGACAGGGTCTTCTTCCCGGGGCCTCCCCAGGGCTGGGGCCACAGGGATGCTCCACCACACCCAGCCTACTTGTTGGCATTCTGGTGGCTGCCTGGGGTAGGATGAGAATGAGCCTTTTAAATTTGAATGAAGAGGGCTACGGGTGGCAGCACACCCCTGCAATCTCAGCACTCACTTGGAGCCTGAAGCAGGAGGACTGCTGAGACTTCAAACCAGCCTGGGCTACTTAGAGGATTCAAGGCCAGCCTGAACTGCATAGCAAGGCTGTGTCCCAAGCTCAGCAACAATATTCTGATTTTAGAGAATCTGACCAGGTCCTTGCCCTTGGTTTTGGGGAAAGAGAGCTGACACCAAGGCTCATGAGGAGGGCATGTGTAGCTCAATGACAGAGGCTGGAGCAGTGGGCTTCCCAGGACCCGGGGCCTGGTCCCAACAGATCCGAGGCCTCAGGGAGGGCTCTTCACAGCTTGGCAGGGGCCAGAGGCATCAGCCCAAGCACAGCCACAGGCGCAGTGGGGGCTGTCAGCACCACCCACTTACACACTCCTGTCATCCTTGGCAAGAGGCTTTGCTCTCCCCTGGGCCCCTGGGAGGTCAGGCACATCAGGCAGGATGTGGGGAGCAGGAAGAGGGGTCTTGGAGAGAGGAGGTGTTAAGCACACCAAGGCCCTCCTAGCAACACCTGCCCTCTTTCTGTGACTAGGTCATCCAGTTCCCTTGAACTTTGTTTCTTTTTTTCCTTTTTTTTTTTTTTTTTTTTTTTTTT
>PVJA010047857.1:0-14467 GCA_004027025.1 Myocastor coypus | reverse complement strand
TGTATGGAAAGTTATTAGAATATCAATGATGGTCAGAAAATATCATTTCCAAGCTAAGTCAAAGATATTTGATACTCAGAAAGCCAGTGATGATAAGCTCAAGTACCTATGTTATAGAGTAATAGTATCACAAAGCTTTTCTGCTGGAGGGTTAAGAATGTAAGTTAACAGACCAAAAATTGGAGAAAAAGAAGGGCTACAAGGATTGCCAATATTTTGGCCCTAGCCCTTCAAGGTCAATAAAGACCCAGGATATAAGAGAACCTGTGCTGTAATATCCTATAACTCAGAGGTGTCCCACATTTCCTGGTCAAGGAAATTATGGGACCTCAGAGGAAAGGGGTGAATGAACTGCGGTGTTTCTAAGGAGGGTCACCCAGAGAAAAACATTCTCTCAGGCTTTCACAGAAAGCAAAATGGCCAAGCAATGGCCGTGACTCGTCCAGAAGGCTGACACTAACAACAGTTCTACAAAGTACTGCCCATGGTCCCAAACTTAATCCTGAGGGGATTTGATCCTGGAAGATACAAAAAATAATCTGTTTTGTTATACAGTTCTTGCTTCAAGTTCCCCTTGACCACCCAGCAAGAAAAATAAAAAATGCTTAATTACAATGCATGAAACGCAGAGCTAGATTGGTGAGATGAGCTTTAGGAGGCTTAGATTCAATAGCCTCCAACATCACAAGCTTCACTGGTGGCACACTGCAATTGCAAAACCTTTGACTGTGTATGTATCTGCTTCCTCTTAGTCCAAAGAGAAGTATATTATTTCCTTTATTTTTTTCTTAGGAACATTAATAGGGAGGTGGGTCATGCCCACATATTGTACTCTGTAGAATGATTGTGAGGACAATATGCAATATGTCAACTTTCAAAGAAAAGAAAGGGGAAAAGAAAGAAAAAAGTAATGTTGATTTAGAAGGGTTAATGTTTAATTGTTTGATCAATCTTATATACCTGTATGTATTAATCTAAACTGATCTGATGATGAAAATATGTAATATAACCATTGTTAAATTTAAAAAATAAAAAATTGAAACTTGAAAAAAAATTCTACAGATGCAGAGGATAAAATACAGGCCATTAGCATTCAGACAATGTAGGAAAATATTGGAAAGTTATGTAATGTTTCTAAAATACAATTGCATAGATAGAATAAATATAGTATTCTGTAGTATAGTAAGGTGACTAATAATACTTTATAAATAGAAGAAAATGTTTTGAAGTTTTGAAGCACAATGATATGATGAATATTTGAGGGCTGTAGAATAAACGCCTGCCTGGCAAGCACTGGGTTCTGAGTTCAATCCCTGGTACCACACATAATTTTATGAAAGATAAAATCCTCTTTACTTTTATTTGATATTTGCACATTGTACACATACAGAATTATCATATATTACCTCATTAATATGTGCAAATATCATATGTCAAAAAAACAAAAATTGAACTTTAAGTCATCCGATTTTCCCAGTTATTGGCATTTTGTAATTAACACATAAATTTGAAGATCTTTTATGTTGCTAAATTTATGGTTTTTAATTGGCTACATTGGTGTATGTCAGGTTTCTCTACTCTAGTTTGTGTTTCCATTCTTTGTAGTGGAATTTACTGCATAGAAATATACCATAAAATAAATAAAAGGAAACATGAGCATTTACTGTTCCTTTCAATGGACTAGTACAGTTTTCTAAATTATCCTGAATATAAACATGTATATATTTTCTTTTTTACTTATTTTTATTCATGTAAAACAATACATATGGTACATATTTTATCAAATAAGAATAGCCAATTAATAATAGTTGCATCACATATTTTTATCATCAAATCTTTTTCTTTGAACTTGCAAAGCAATCATTTATTTCAGAAAGTATTGCAGTAACTGAAGTTACATGAGAAGCAGCACAAATATAAAAGACAAGAATGGCAGGTGTTACAAGTATAATTTTAGTGTTACCCATTGCTATCGTCAGTGTTAAAAATATTTTGGTGGTTCTTAGGCATGCTGTTCATATAAGTGCATAATTTTGCTCCTGCCATGTTTCCTGTCTTTTCTGTTTGCTGTCACGTATTACGCTTAAGTCTTCTATTTCCATTCAGCTGTATTATGTCTTTCCATTTTTATTTCTTCTTTTGAATACTTATACTAGGGAGCCTATATGATATTTAGATATGTAGTCTGGTTTATTTCATTTATGAGTATATGCTGAAAATACATCCACTTATATATGAAGTCTTTCAGTTTATCATTCTTTATAGCTGAGTAATATTCCGTTGTATAAAAATAGCACATCTTTGTCAATCATTCTTCAGGTAATGCACACTATGGTGTATATTTTCCCTTTCCTTCTTTTCTTCTCTTTTCTTCTCTTTTTTTTTCTTTTCTTTTCTTCTTTCACTCATTTCAGGGAAGCCAAGGTATTCCTTCCCTGTGAGCACTTTCTTTCACTTTCACAGTATGTATTTTACCTTTCAGATTTTATATACTCTTTAATGATCTCAACACCTAATTTCAAGACAAAAATAGGGAGCAAAATAACACTGCTGCATACCTATCATTTTATTTAGTGAAATTTTGTATCATCATTTCTAATGTGTTTTTCTGTTTGCTGTTAATATTTTCTTTTAAACTAAGGAAACATTCTATTTACCCCACATTTTGTTATCTATACATTTATAAAAGTGGGCATTAAGAGTTTTGCTTTATGATCTAAGTAGCAGTCTTTACTTTTATGGTCCATTATGTTACTGTGCAAATGTTGGACAATTATTTTTCCTTAGTGTTCAAATTCTTCCAATATTGGTCATGGTAATATCATTCTATTTATTTCCATTTTGGTTTCAAATAATTATTATTATTTTTGAGAATCTACTTATTTTCATATACACCAAGAAAGGCCAATTTCATAATTTTCTTGCAGAGAATTATTTAAAATCTTAGTCATCAGCTATTACTATACATGCATATAGTAAATTGTACATAAAGGATTATGGAAAATTTTCAAATGAATTATTAGTCATGCTTCTCTTTATTTTTCCTATTATTTTATTAGGAAAAATGATGAAATACTATAGCATTAGATTGCATCAATCCTTTTATTTCTGTTGTCCTAATAAAAAATATATGGACAGTGAGAAAGTTATTTTGTTCTATAGGAAACTTTTTTATCTCAGCTAAATTGACTTATTATACAGTGAACAACATACAGTTAAAGATTTTGAAGAAGAAATGATTAAGCTTAACACATCTTATTACTTTGTTACCTAAAGATTCTTTATTACTTTTTCTTTATGAAAGCTTATCCCCAACTCACTGCAAGGCTCTTTTACAAAGAATATGTTGTTATTTTTTGCATTACCACAGCAACAACAAAATAGAAAGCAACATATTTACAAAGAGAACAAATTCTGTCTCGTTTTCCCTTTCCTTCCACTGCGTCCTTCCCCTCTCCCTCTCCCATTTACTCTGTTGTGCTCTTCTTTCTCTGTATGTGTCTCTGTCCATCTGTCTGTCGGTCTGTCTGTCTGTGTGTCTGTCCCCATCTGTCTGCCTATCTCTCTCGTACTCTCTCTCACATGCACACACAAAGATATATTGATGTTTTCTGTGCATGCTATTAGTTTGACAGTTACAATATCCTTTGAAAACTTATTGATGAATAACATTTAACACAAACATTTTCAGGAGGACTTCATAGTTGTCAGAAAAGTGTTTAACAGCCCTTCAAATAAAAACAGGTTTTTTTGGATAGGAAACACAATCTGGCTTTTAATAACAGCATCTGGCCAATTAGCTAATATTTTTATCTTTATGAAATTTGCAGATTAAAAGTTTCCTAAAAGAAAAAAAGACATTGCCTAAAAGAAGTTTCAGGTGTTCTTCTTGTAGTCTTGCCCAGATTCCAGCCTTTCACTACCCCAGCGAAGCTACTCTGGAAAGAATATTTTCGATATTCACATAACTTATGAGCATTATTACAAACACTACTTCTACTGAGCATAAATATAATTATGTGACAAATGTAACAAATCTTATCTTTGTTAGAACAAAATATATTGCATTTTAAAAATGTTATGTTATCTAGCTGCAGTGCAGACTTTAAAATAATTTCTCAAATGCTTTACTTAACAGATTTTTGTATGTAGCATGTATGTAAGTAGATTTTCATATTTCTACTTCAAATAGCTGCATAGCATATTGCAGTGCTTTGGAATCCAGTCTGATTTCATCTGAAATAGATAATTCAATTTTAAAGCTATATAGAGCTCTTGGAAAATTCTCAGTTATGGTTTTTGTCTTCAAAGTATGACAAAGGAAGTTTTCCTAGACATTTCATTCAGAAATGATTGAGGAAATTAGAAAACAATGTACCATGTTATTTGGTTGCTTGAAAATTTGACTTTAAACTTGCCCTTCTTTCTTTTTCTTTGTGAACCTGAAAATCTTATATTAAAGACTTTAGAGTGAAGAGAAAATATTTTTAGTGAAGAATCACTGAAAGTCTTTGAGAGTACAATAAGATGGATATCCGCAGAAGTACCTCAAATCAATTACAAGGAAATATTTGAACTGAATGAAGTTTATTAATTCCAAAATGATAGCTTTACATATTATTAATCTCTTAATATTTATTAGTGTATCTTTGACATGCAACATGATTATATTCTTTTGGGAAGTTAGTACATGCATATAACACATTTTTATTCGTTTTAATTTCTGTTAGCCTACAATTCCGTCACCCAAATTCCTCCTCACATTTGCAAACGAATTATCTGGCAATTGTAATTGTACTAGGTAATACTACTCAATAATGTAGAAAGGATCCTTTTTTCTCTCATACTTAACATTTTTTTTTGTCTTTTTGAGACAGGGTCTCGCTATGCATTTGAGGCTGGTCCTGCGCTGAATTTGTAGCCCAGGCTGGTCTCGAACTCGCACCAATCCTCCTGCCTCAGCCTCCCAAGTGCTGGGATTACAGGCATGAGCCACCACGCCCGGCTCATACTTAACATTTTTTAAAGAGAATTAAAATAATTTAAAATTACAAAAATACAGAAATGCACTAAACTAATAAATCTTCAGAGGTCATTATATTGTATAATGTTGTCTTCAAATTATTTATTTAGATTATCCAAAATACACATGCAATATGCTAGAAAGAAAGAAAGAAAGAAAGAAAGAAAGAAAGAAAGAAAGAAAAGTTTATATGAATTTAAAAAGGAGGGCTGGCCTAATACCTCAGTGGATTAAAGTGCCTGCTTAGGCAGATGCAGTGGCTGGGACTCATTGGTAATGAGTTCAATCCCTAGTATGCTGTGTCAGCCCCAACCCTGGGGCAGCCTGAGACAGCAACTGAGACTGGGGGTGGGGACACAATCCTGCAATCCCAGCTCTTTGGAGACTAAAAACGGTCTGATCTATATAGTGAGACTGTACAGGCCCTGTAGAACCTTATTAAAATACAAAAAAATGGAGAAAACAATTAAGAACTAACTACTCCTTTCAATAGACAAGCAGAAATAAGGAGCACAAGCTATCCTGTACATATACATAAATATACATGTTTTCTTTCCTTCTTTATTTCTTTTCCTCATGCCATTTTTTACTTCCTTTTGAACAGTTTTCTGCTCATTGTATTTATTATACCTTTCAAATTTTATTTACTATTTCAACTTGTTATACTAGCCAGACAATACAATGTTCACAAATGTGTCATAGTGTATTTCAGTTAAGAATGTGGTCTCTAGGTACATCCATTTATCTATAGAAGCCTCAATTTTATCTTCTTTATAGCTGAGTAATACTCTATTGTATAAAATATCGCATCTTTTTTATTCCCTTCTTTGGGTGGTGGGTTTTTGAGTTGTTTCCAAGATTTAGTTATTAAATTTGTGCTATCATAAACATAGATGCACATATATTATTGTGGTATGAGATTTTCAGTTATTTTACGAAAATAAACAGGAGGGGGATATCAGGGATGCATGGAACCTCTAACCTTAGTTTTGTGAGGAAATTCTACATTGATTTTCATGTTGTTATACCAGTTTACACTCCCTCCCACAGTGGGGAATGAATCTTTTTTCTCCACAGCCACTCCAGCATTTGTTATTGGTCGAATTATTGAAGATAGACATTCTTTCTGGAGAAATGCAATGTCAGTGTTACTTTGATTTTCATTTCTCAAATGTTCAATTTTGTGAAAAGTTTTTCTCATGTATTTACTTTCCATTTGTATTTTTTCTTTTCATTTGAGAAGTGTATTTTCATCTCTGATGACCATTTTTGGCTTGAGTCATTGAATACTGAGGGCCTGATTTTTTAAATTCTTTATATATTTTATATTGAAATCCTTTGTTTGAGGGACAGTTGGCTATAGTTTTATACTAATTTGTGTTTTTTTTTTACTTTGTGATTTTTTTGACATGCAGAAAATTTTCAAAAGGATGAGATCACAATTTTTGATCTTTTGAAATATTCCCTATGTAGTTTGATCCTTGTTCAGGAGCTCTCAGTCTAACCCTAGGCCAACTTTCTTCTCCCATAAGTTTGGTATTTCTGTTTTAATATTTAAATCTTTGAAAGAATTTCGGCAGACTCTGGGCAGTCAGTAGAACTATGATAGGTTGTTACCTTAAACCATAGTTCTCATGCATGGAGCTTGTGTTGGTGCTGATTCAAACTTTTAATAATTTATAAAGACTCGCAGTGGCCTATGGGACTCAGGAAACCGTTGATCTGAGTACCCAACATGCAGAGACACAGAGCTTTCTGGTACCATTAAAGAACTTTGGCCCGATCTGGCATGTTGCAGGACTGTGGTACTCTTTCACATTAGCCCCCAACACAGAGTCATAGAGATTCGGCTGGTGCAGAATTAAACTTTTAAGAACTTAAGAGGAATCTGAGTGACCCCTGTAATCCTGGTGGAGCTCAGCAATACTCATAACCTACAATAAAGCATGTTGAGTTTTGGCCATCTGGATCCACCAGTAATGAGAGACTTGGTGAGTCCTATCCAGTTTCCTTCTTTACCAGAAAGCTTACTGATACTCATGTCACCACTCTCCTGCCACTAATTCTGGGTGAATACTGAGAGCTTTACAAATGATAAATACAGGAACAAAAGTCAATCTTAATCCTTTAGTCCAGTGGTTCTCAACGTGTGGGTCGCGACCTCAACGGAAGTTGAACAAGCAAAACACAGGGGTGGCCTAAAGCCACTGGAAAATGTTATTTATGTGGAATTACAGTATTGAAGTAGCAACCAAAATTATTTTTTTTTGTTTTGGGTCACTGCAACATGAGGAACTGTACTGCGGGATCACGACATTAGCAAAGTTGGGAACCACTAGTCTACCCAGAAGAAATCCAGGAGACAAGTACATACAAGAACTTGAAAATTGCACACCTGAAATTTCAGAAATTATAGTAACTGAATTAAAAATAATGTCCATTAGGCTATAGAAGAAATGAGTTCAAAAACAATGTCTCAGGTCCAACAAGAAAGGACAACAATTGTGCAAGAAATGCACAGCACAGCTAAAAAAGACATAGATAAAAAAGATAATAGAAGAATGAAGGAAGTATTGAATGAATAGGTCTGGGGAGATAGCCCTGTGGCACAAGTGTCTGCTTGACAAGTGCAAAGTCATGAGTTCAAACCCCAGTCCCCTCCAAAAAAAAATTTAATGTATAATACAGGAGTGAACTGAAATGCATGAAATAGATACACAAATTAACAGTAAATTAAAAACTGCATTGAAAGTTTACAAAAATGTTTTAATAAAACTCTAGGTAGATTTCCAGACCTCTTAGACAGTGCTGCAGCTAATGAACATGAAAGGAAATAGCTCTGAAAACTAACAAAGAACCAGGAAATAATGATTCTGCAGCTATAAGACAATGCAAAGAAAAATAATATAAGAGTAATAGGTGTTGGCCAATGAACTATCTCAGCAGACCTTCGTAGGCAAGCTTAGGCAAGCCTAGATACTGAAGTTTGATGCTTGGCACCACATGCTATGCCAACTTTGTCCACAGGGAAGGCTGAGCTATCCATAGAGTCCAAACATAGTGGCGTACATTTGTAATCCAGAGTTGGGGATGCTGAAAACAGGAGGATCACTATGAGTCTGTGCTGCATAGTGAGACCCTCTAACAATTAAATATATTTTAAAAAGATGTCAATGAAGCAGTGAGAGAGCACAAATGACATAAAAATTATTTGCAAAAATAGGAACAGAAAATAATTTTCCAAACATGAAAAATGAATTTGACATATTACTAAGCAGGTTAAATAGAACTCCACACATCCATAATCACAATAAATATTCTCCCATACACAACAATCAAGATCTCAGCAATTAAGCAATGTAAAGGAATATCAAAAGTTGCTACAGAGAAGAAACTGATCAATTACAATAGAAAGGCTATCAAGAGTTATAGTGGAGAGCCAGGCATGGTAGTGCACGCCTGTAATTCCAGCACTTGGAAGGCTGAGGCAGGAGGACCAGTGTAAGTTCAAGACCACATTGGGCTATGAAAGTGAGCTCAAGGCCAGCCTGAACTGCATAGCAAGACTCTGTCTCAAAAAGACAATAAATAAATAAATAAATAAATAAATAAATAAATAAATAAATAAATAAATAAAATTTTTAAAAATGTCATGGCAGAGTTTTTAAAACACAGTCAACATAAATCATCAAATCAAGAAGAAATCAAGGTGAAGCATTTTAGGTCAAGAAAGAAACTGACTTCCAACCTAGATTGATGTGCCCTACAAAACTATCAAATCAGTGATAAGATGAGATCCATCCGTGACAAAGAACAACTGAAGAAATTCATGGTCACCAAATCAACCACACAAGGAGTATTCATAGGTGCTCTATAAAGAGACAGAAGTGACAATATCTTCAGAACAACAGAACGGAATGATGAAACAGCAAGTAATTAAAGAGAGATTAAAAAAACAGAACTTAAAACAGGAAAATAAGATGGCAAAGATAAGCTAACGCATATCAGATATAATCATAAATGTAAATGTTCTCAAGTCACGAATAAAAAGAATCATACCAGCAGATTGAGTTAAGAAAAAAAAAATCCAACAATGTGCTGCATGCAAGAAACACATTTAACTCAAAATGAAATTTACAGACTAAAAGTAAAAGGATGGAAAAGAATTTTTCATGCCATAAGAAATCATAAAAATCAAGGCTAGCTATCCTGGTTGCTGACAATGTTAACTATATAAAGAAAGTCACTACATATTTATTAAGGGAAACTGTAAGAGGGAGATATACATACATATATATATATATATATATATATATATATATATATATATATATATATACATCCAATGTGTGAGCATCCACCTACGTAAGACAAATGTTAACAGACATGAAAGATCAAGTCAGCAATAATACAATTGTAATAGAGAACTTTGCCATGCCACTGTCACAAAGAGATAAATCCACTAGACAAAAAATTTACCAGAGAAATAACAGAAGTAGTCCAATCTTGTTTAGAAATTTACCTGGTAGGACTTTAAAGTGTTTCACCCAACATAGCCGGGCGTGGTGGCTCATGCCTGTAATCCCAGCACTCGGGAGGCTTAGGCAGGAGGATCGATGCGAGTTCGACACCAGCCTGGGATACAAAAGTGAGCTCAAGGCCAGCCTGAACTGCATAGCGAGACCTTGTCTCAAAAATACAAAAATAAATAAATAAATAAATAAATAAATAAATAAAGTGTTTCACCCAACAACAGAAAACAATGAAAAGAATAACTGAATCAAAGAACTGATTCTTTAAATAATAAATAAAAATCATAAATACATAGCCAACCTCATTTAAAAATGGAAAGAAAAAAAGGCAAATTCATTTTGGTTTGATACCCAGCACCACAGGCTGCACCAAATCAACCAAACTTGGGAATCTCTGAGCCAGCTACCAAATCCAAGTCCGTTGGTCCATGCAATTACAGCACTGGGAAGGTTGAAAAGAGCAGGATCACTTTGAGTCAGAGAAGTGTAGTGAGACTCTATAATGGCCAAATAAATAAAAGAAAATTAATGCAATAAAAATGAAAAAGGCAAAATCCCTATATATCCTAAGGAAATTCAGAAGACCAGTATAAATTTCCAAAATCTTCATGGTCATAGGATGCAAAAACAGAGGAAATTAATGGATTACTAGATATATAGAAATTCCAAAATGGAATCAAGAAATATACAAACTTTAAATACCTAATAAATAAAGATGACATTTAACATATAATAAAAAAACTAGCAAAAGAAAAACCCAGATCTTAATGTATTCACAGAACAATTTTACAAGAGACATGCAGAATATTTAATGTTAACTTTTCTCAAACTCTTCACAATGAAATTGAAAGGGAAGCAATTCACCCAAACTCACTCCTGGAGGCAAGTATTAATCTGATTTCAAAAAATAGAAATGTTTAACTAAGAAGAGAAATACACGTGAATTGCTCTAATGATATCGATGAAAAAACCTCAGTAAGATACTATCAAACAGAATGCAGCAAATTGTGAAGAAGATTATATATCATGATATAGTGGGATTCATCCCATTAATGCAGGGATGGGTCCACATATCTAAATCAATAAATATAGTACACCATATCAACAAAGGAACATGTTCATCTAAAACAGATAATAGATAAATCGTTTTACAAACTCCAACACTCATTCACGGTAAAAAAAAAAAAAAATACCACCAAGACTTGGAATAATCTATGACTAACATAATAAAATCCATCTATGAGAAAACAGCAGCCAACATCATACTAAATGGGCAAACCTGAAGGCCTTCAAATAAAAACCAATAAGAAAACAAGGATGTTTCCATTGCTATTCAATATATTCTGAAAATTCTGAAAGTTCAACATATTCTGAAAGTTCTGGAAAGATTTCACAGATTAATTATAAAAGAGATACTTGAGCTAAACTACACTGACTTTCCGAAAATTAAACTCCTTAGATTTAACATAGAAATGGTATTTTCCATCAATCATTAATATCTTAATAAAATCCCTATAGAATGTGAAAAATGCAAAACAAAAAAAATTACACATTTTTACATAAACATTTAGAAACCTTACTATATACAACATTGTAGCAGGTTAATCCTATGGCATTTTTCCTTGTCTCTTATTCTCTTTTATTATGCCTTTTAAAAAACATTTACATGAGGGAGAGTATAGCAATAATTGATATGATATTGGAATCCTCATGCATCTAAAAGACAAGTATGATAGACATTCCAAGCATGTTTTTAGTATTACCCATAGCTATCCTCCATGTCAAAAACCTTTTGGAGATAATTTGGACCATTGTCTAATTCATCCTGTGGATATATTAGTGCATGGTTTTGCCCCTGCCATTTTTCCTAATCTTTCTGTTTGATGTTTCTTCACTGTTTAATTCTTAAGTTGTTGATTTCCACTTAGCTCTGTTATATCTTTCCATTTTTATTTCTTCTTTTGAGTTCTTATACTAGGGAGACTATTTGATATTTACACACACACATATATATATATATATATATATATATATATATATATATATATATCTGGCTTATTTCACTTATGAGTACATGTTCAACATACATCGCTTATATATGAAGGCTTCTACTTTGTCATTCTTTATAGTTGAGCAATACTCCACTGTATAAAAACACGTCAACTTTTTCAATCATTGTTCAGGAGATGGGCATTTTGGTATTTTCCAAGATTTGGCTATCACATATTGTGCTGCTATAAACAAACATAACAGCATGAACATCACTATGATATGATGTTTTCAGTTATTCTGACAAAATTTCCAGTAAGGGGATAGGTCCATTGAATGGAATTACCAGTCATAGGATTTGAAGGAGTCTGCACACTGATTTCCATAATGATTGTAACTGTTTGCATTCTCACCAGCAGTGAAGAAGGGTTCCTTTTTCTCCACAGCCTGTCCAACATTTGTTCTTAATTTATTTCGTTATGATAGCCATTGTTTCTGGGGTGAGATGATATCTAAGTGTTGTTTTAATTTGCATTTCACTGATGGATATCAATGGGGGTAATTTTTTCATGCATTTATTAGCTTCTAGTGTTTCTTCCTCTGAGAAGTGTGTGTTCACCTTGGATGATGATTTCTGGATTGGGTCTTTGACTTTTGGGGCCCTAATTTTTTTTTACTTCTTTATAAATCTTAGGTAGAAGACATTATTTTAACAGTTATTAAAAATATTTTCCAAATTCGTGAGGTGTCTTTTCTCTCTTTTGGTAATTTCTTTTGAAATGCAGAAACTTCTCAGCCAGAGGAGGTCACAGTTGTTGATTCTTTCAAGTGTTAACGTGCATTTGATTTTTGTTTATAAACTGTTTGCCTACCCAGATATCTTCAAATTTCCTCCTGCTTTCTCTTCCAGGAGATTTAGTGTTTTTCTTTTAATATTTAGATTTTAATTCATTTTTACTTTAGTTTAACGTATGGTGATAGACCTAGGTCAAGTTTAAGTTGTCTTCACATACAGAACCAGTTTTTCCATCACCATTTGTTAAAGAGGCTTTCTTCCAGTGAACATATTTGGCCCCTTTGACAAAGATAAGGTATCTGAGTGTATTTATACTTGTGTCTGCATCATCTAATCTGTTCCATTGATCCTCAGGCCAGTTTTTTCTCTAGTAATATTTTGATTTAGTCACATTAGCTTATTAGTAAAAATTCCAGTCAGGGATTGTGATACCTCTTGCCTTTCTTTGTTTCCCAGGATTGCTTTTCATGTTCTGGGACTCTTCTGGCTCCAGGAAAATGTGATTTATTGGCAATAGTATTCATATTAGAAGTAAAGTAGGCTATAGGGTGTTAATGACACTATAAGTTTCATGGACCATAATGTTCAACTCTTTTTCAAGTATTTATTGTCTCCTTGTACTTCTACTCTTTAATTAATTTTTCATTTTACTTTTTATTGCATTTAATAAGAAATAACAATGTGCCAGTTTCAGAACACATTACTAGTACATTTCCAGTATTTGATATAGTGCTTATTGTTGGGTGTACACGTGATAATTTTTTTCAATCATTATTGGTACAAAAATTTCTTCTCATTGAGCTAAGAGAAAGTAGTTGTACAAATAATCCAATGTTCCATAATCACAATAAGCTATTGGCAAAATTGGCAATGATGGAAGCTGTTGATGTAAGGCTTTTTTTTCATTTTAAAGAGAATAAAACACATTTAAAATGTAAGAGACAACAAATAAATTTACTAAACAAAATGATAGGAATTCTTCATTGGTATTTATATTACATGCTGTGTTCAAAGCAGTATCTGTGAAAAAGGATTTTCACTTCAATTGCACGTTTTAATTGGGTCTTTTATTTCAAGGGTTACCATATTTGAATTCTTTATAAGATATAGTGGGAGTCTTATATTTGTGGGGTAATTAGGAAAACTACTTGCCCATTTTCTCCTTTTCACTAAATCTATCATGTTTTATTTTTGCTTTGGTCTGTAACATTTCTGTTTGATGTACTCCAGTTTTTTAAATTCATCTTTATTGTGTTGTTGGAGTTCTTCTACAGAACTTCTTAGTAATGCCTCCATCTTGAAAAGCAGTGGTTACTCTATTAAGTAGCAGGTTAAATGTTCCTGTAGTAGTGTCCAAACTTAATTCATTGTATTTTATTTATTTTATGGTATAGCAAGATGTGAATCTATTTTCCACATTCCACAAGAGTAGAAGCAGGTTTCTGAGCAACATTTTCATGAAGGTGCTGTCTCTCTTTGAATGTATATTTGGAGCCCTTTTGTCAAGATCATGTTACCTATATTTTATTTTACATTTCCCTAAGGCAAGTGTTCTTGAGTATCTATTCATGTATTTTTGGGCCATTTTGTTCTTTGAGAAATATCTATTTCCCTTTTCCTAATTTTTGGTTTTGTGTTTATTAATAGGTTTCCTCTAATTTCTTGAGTTCTTATTTATTCTACAAATTAGTTCTCTGACTCAGATGTAACTGAATTTTTTTTCTTATTTTTTTCTGAAAGGTTCTTTTAATTTAACTACAAAATGTTCTTTCCTAAAAGCTATTTTAATTCACTCTTTAATTATATTAGCAGATATTTTTAGCAAAAGGCATCTTAATAACCACCAAAGCCTGGGTTTGGGGACTCTTTCTGCCTTTCCCAATCTTTAATGAGACTTGGAGGGAGAGACAACATTAACAGAGACAAAGTCAAATGGTTACAAATCCTCTTTTCCTAGTCATTGGACAAGTTGCTCAATTCTTGTCTGGAGCAGGAAAAAGCCAAATCCGCAGAGGAAAAAAAAACTAAAAAGAATTTGGCATTATATTATAAAATCATTTTTAACAAAAATTCAAATTTATCAACAATATTAGTCCAATATCTTTGTCTATCTTTTTGCAATTTCAG